>CAUYNB010007461.1:0-23108 GCA_963574225.1 Lagothrix lagotricha
GGTTTCTTTGCATTGGGTTAGAACGTGTTCCTTTAGCTCAGAAAAGTTTGTTATTATCCACCTTCTGAAGCCTGTTTCTGTCAATTCATCACACTCCTTTTCAGTCATGATGTGATCCTGTGTTGTTGAGGAGTTGTGATCCCTTGAAGGAGAAGAGGTGTTCCGGTCTTTGGTGGTTTCACCTTTTTTGCGCTGGTTTTTTCCCATCTTTGTGGATTTACCTGGCTGTGGTGTCAGAGAGCTGCTTGATGAGGTTGCTTGTCTGCCTGTGGAGGTGCTACTGGCTTCCTACGGACTCCTTCAGGTTACTAGGGAATCTTCCTGTGTCTTTTTTTGATTACACTGGGAGATTAGGCCAGCCTATTCTGCTGACCTGTAGGCACTGCTGGGTTGTCAAGAACACTGTCCAGTTGCTATGTAGGCTTCCTGTGTTTTTTGTTAAAACATGTATCCCAGTCCTACCCCTCTATTGGTGGGTTGTGCCCTTCTTCCACTGGGCTGGATCATTCAGGGTTCATCTTAGACTGTGGCACTGGCTGCCCAACCCACTACAGTCAGAGTTTCAGCCCTCTGGGGTTTGTGGGGGAGGGTAGGGACCTGCCCAGCCTCACCCCACTGAGGGTGAGGCTTCCTCTCTCTCCAGTCATGGGGTAGGGGCCCGCCCAGCTGCTCTTGCTTACAGTTCCCTTTCTCTCTGGGCAGGGGAAGGGGGCGATAGCTCAGTCTGCAGGCTCTTATTCAACTCTGGGCTTGTAATTTCAAGCACTTGACTGGCAAAGATCCCCTGTTCTGTGTATTGCTGAGGCTTTGGGGGAAGCGCTGTATCTGGCCCAGAGTGCCAGAGGTGGAGCCTCCAACTCGCTGGTCAGATGCGCTTTCTGGGTGAAGCAGCACCCCTCCCTGCCTTGGTCTGCCCTGAGTGGGCTTTGCTCACCCTCGGACCAGACCCATTGAAATGCACCTGGTACCTCAGTTGGAGCTAGGAGATCTCTGGATTTCTGTGTCTCTCTTGCTGGGTGTTGTGCGCTGGAGTTGTGTCTAATACTCGATTTTTTTTAATTTTATTTTTTTAATTTTTAGTTTTGGTTCAGGGTACATGTGCAGGTTTGTCATACAAGTAAATTGTGTGTTATGAGGGTTTGGTGTACAGATTATTTCATCACCCAGGTAATAAGCATACTATCCAATAGGTAGTTTTTCAATCTTCTCCCTCCTCCTACCCCCCACCCTCAAGTAGGCACCAGTGTCTGTTGTTTCCTCCTTTGTGTCTATGTGTACTCAGTGTTTAGCTACCACATATAAGTAAGAACATGCAGTTGTGGGTTTTCTGTTCCTGTATCAGTTTGCTCAGGATAATGGCCTCCAGCTCCATCATGTTGCTGCAAAGGACTTGATCTCATTCTTTTTTACAGCTGCATAGTATTCCATGGTGTGTGTGTGCGTGTGTGTGTATAAAGATAAATACACACACACACACACACACACGCACGCACACACCATGGAATACTATGCAGCTGTAAAAAAGAATGAGATCAAGTCCTTTGCAGCAAAGGATGCGTGTGTATATATATACCTATCTTTACACACACACATACACACACACACACACACACACACGGTGTATACACATTTTCTTTATCCAGTCTATCACTGATGACCTGCCCATTTTCTTAGCACCACCCCCAGTACCTAGCAAAAATATCTCAGTATTACTATCTTGCAAACCAAGGCAATAAAGTGTTAGGCATTAAGAGTACCTGCTGCCTGGGTTTGAATCACAGCTCAGTCACTCAACAAGTGAATTAACCTCTCTGTGCCTCCTACATAAAATTGGCAGTGGGGGAGGGGAGAATGTGAGTAATGACAGTATTTCTGACATACGGGTTAAATGAGTTAATATATATATATTATGGTAGATACTGCAGAGCTTCACCCAGATCTACATTGCCTCATCCATCCACAATTGTTGGAAATGTAGGCTGCTAATGACTCAGTTGCTTCCTCACTGAGAATTGTCCTTCCTGCAGGGAATTGCCTCACCCAAAGTTATACCTCCTATGCATGGGTCAGTTCATGGCCAAAAGCTGCCTCATGCAGCATACAAAGGCCTGGCCCCTTTGCCACAATGTCTTGCAATTCTGAGGCCTCAGCTATTACTCTGGCATAGGGCAGCTTCTCCTGCTACCTATCCTGCCCTCACTTTCTTACCAGTGTATCTTAGGAGACAGCTTCCTGACAAAACTTCTGTATGTAATCCTGTCTTAGATTTCTCTCCAAGGAACCCAGTCTCTAAAGTGGAATGTGGGTTGGTATAAAGTAAGGCCAATAATGTTAGCTATCGTTATTATTTCTCCTATCCCTTTTTAGAATTGTGCTATCTTTGATAAAACACAGAATCAACAAGAGCCAGCTGCTAGGAAGTGAATCGTGTACCCTCTAAATTCATTTGTTGAAGCCCTAAGTCCCAATGTGACTTGAAGGTGGGAACTTTGGGAGGTGATTAGGTCAGGAGGATTGGATTAGTGTCCTTATAAGAAGAGTAATGATAGAGATAATCTCTCTGTCTCCCCACCATGTGAGGATATGGGAAGGTGTCTTTCTGCACACCAGGAAGGGGGCCCTCACCAGAAATCAAGTCAGCTGACACCTTGGTCTTGGGCTTCCCAGCCTTCAGAACCGTAAGGAATAAATTTCTTTTGTTTAATTTTTAAGTCTATGGCATTTTTGTTATAGCAGCCTGGATTGACTCAAACACCAGCTCTTACCAGCAAAGGTACCCAGTAGTAATTTAAAGATGTTGGTCCTTGTGCAATCACTGGTAATCTTTGTGTGAAGAATAGGAAGGCCAGAACACCTACATTGAAAAGGTAGAACATGTATATTATACATTTGCAAAGGAATACAGTTTTTTTTTTGTAGGAAAGCAGTTCTTCCAAGCATCTTTTAAACTTTTTAATTATTTTTATCATTATTACTTACCTATACTTCCAGCAACTAGAATTTTCCCCAGGAATAATACAAAGTATGTAACTTCATCTGTAACTGCAACTCTGAGTGTCAGAAAAAAAAGAAAGTATAATTTTGTGTTTAAAATATACTTGGTACTTGAAATTTATGGCAGTAAATATTCATGAGTTTATTTTGGTATGTCTTTGCTGAAACTGTATTTGGCAACTGTTTTGCAAGAAATGAAGGTGGAACTCATGGATGATGTTCTGACTTATTTTTAATGTAAACAGAAGATGGCATTGTAGGGCCGTCAGGAACCCTGCAGTGGTGGTGCCGGTCTCTCTGTCTTTAATTTGAAGCCTATAGACACACTGAGTCCTGAGGATGCTGTATTGTTCTCTGATTTTGTTCACTCAGGCTCCACCAATTCTGGGAGGGGGAAAGATGATGCTGTGGTTCACCTGGGGGAATTTCTTGAGCAGAGGGGATAATAAAAATGAAAAAATGCCAGTGGGCATAAAGACACAGGTGAATGATGAAAGCAACAATTCTCAGATATGAAAATAAATTAATGATATGAGAGATATTTAAATCTATCAAGTTAAAAAATAATATTCATATCTAATCCCACCAACACTTTAAATAACAACACGCGAAGGATGTAATGTTCAAGGTTCACTAAATTGTTGAATTACAGTGTTTGGCCTGATTACTTACTTTAAAACATTTCTCATCAGCAGATTGAAAGCATCTTTTGCTGACCTGCAGAAGTTTCTGCCATATATTGCGATCTGAGGAAGACAGTTGATATTATTCCAGAGTCAGTAACACACTCTAACAAAATCAAAGGACAATCTAATGACAGGAAGGTAACCAAATTAATTCCTGTCATTTGTAGAGCTATCTCAACTCTTATTTCTAACATGTGGATTCTGTGGGACACACTGTGTGTCCTCAGCTCTACACAACTCTCAGGGTCACTGACAATCAGGTGTGCTTCAGATGCTGTATGCCCTCAAACTCTGAGAATTAGACATCCTTAAACAGAGGCAGGTCTTTTTCTCAAATTCCAGATAATAGCTTCTGTCTTTAAAATGTTTTGGCTAGAGTTTATTGCTGAAAAGGTTAAATATTGTAGTCTCTACATAAAAAATTACTCTAAAGGAAACCCATTGCCTTTCGTTACACTTGATTTACTGATTAAAAGGCTAAACATAATACTCTCACTGGAGGTAAATTAATGAGTATTTGAATCTCCATAACTATTCCAATCACTTTTCCAGACCCTGTGCTACTATGATAATAAGCAAATGTCGTAAGGTTATACTTTAGCTTTCTAAGTTTTAGAAGAATTATATTTCTGGATCCCATATGCTAAAAAACCACTTAGGAGTTTACATTTTGCATAGGAAACAAGTAAGACTCTGTACGCATTTTCAATGTTCACACATTTTGCCACAAGTTTCATAAAAAGGATAAGACCCTTCTTTAAAATTATGTAAATTCCAGAATTAGAAAGTATTTTCTTTTCAGAGATTAAACATGCTTTCTTCTCACTAAACTATGAAAAAGACATACAAAACCATTTTCTATCCAACACACTTTAAAGTTTCCAATGTACATAATATTGTTTCTCTCAAAAAAGATATTGAAAGTAATAATAAAGTATAGTTCAGATACTATCTCAACTATGGAAGCATATCCCTGAATCGTGCATTGGATGCACAGTCCTTATATCAGCATGGTGATAAATTCAACTGCATGATGTAAAAGTGCTTTAGAAAGGGCAATGTAGACATAAGGTTTGGGATTGCAAAGAAGCAGCTTAGTAAATAAAAAATAATCTACCTACCATAATATAGGCATTTCTGTTTAAAAACTTTATTGCATTTTCCAAACACCAGAAACAGCATCTCAGGCAGCACTGTAGGAATTTAGAAAGTGTGTTCTGGGTACCTATGAGAAGGAGGTATTTAAATCTATTAATGATTTGCAGTTGAACCTTATGAACCAAACTAAATAATAATACAACATTTAAAATGATTCAAAATTTTGTATTGTCATAAAATATACATAAAATTTGTCATTTGAACCATTTTTAAGTGTACCGTTCAGTGGCATTGAATATATTTATAATGTTGTACAACAATCACTGCTATCCATTCCCAGAACTTTAAAATCTCAAATAGAAATTCAATGCCCTTCAACAGTAACTCCTCATTCCCCTCTTCCCCCAGTGCCTAGTAACCTGTATTTATTTTTTGTCTTATAAATTTGCTTCTTCTAGGTGCCTCAAATAAGAGGAATCATATAATATTTATCCTTTTATATCTTGCTTATTTCATGTAGCATGATGTTGTCAAGGTTCATCATTTCCTTTTTAAGGTTGAATAATATTTCATTGTATATTTTCTCAGCACCATTAGTTGAAAAGACTAATTTTGTTTATCTATTCACTTGCTGATGGGAATGTGGGTTGTTTATACTTTCTGGCTATTCTGAATAATGCTATTATGAACGGTGAAGTGCAAGTATCGGTTTGAGTTCCTGCTCTCAATTTTTTGCATATACATCTAGATGCGGGATTTCTGGGTCAAATAAAATTATATTTTAAATTTTTTTAGAAACTGCCATACTGTTTTCTACAGTGACTACACCATTTGGCACTCCCTCCAGCAGTACACAAGGGTCCTAATTTCTCCACATTCTTACCAACAGTTGTTATTTTCTGTTTTTTTCATATATATAGTAGCCATTCTAATGTGTATGGAGTGGTATCTCATTGTGGTTTTGATTTGCATTTCCCTAATGACTAGTGATATTAAGCATCTTTTATATATATATACATATATATATATATATATATATATATTTTATTGCATTTTAGGTTTTGGGGTACATGTGAAGAACATACAGGATTGTTGCATAGGTACATACATGGCAATGTGGTTTGCTGCCTTCCTCCCCATCACCTATATCTGGCATTTCTCCCCATGTTATCCCTCCCCAACTCCCCACACCCCTGCTGTGCCTCCCTAGTTCCCCTCCATAGACCTCAGTGAATGATACTCCCCTCCCTGTGTCCATGTGTTCTCATTGTTCAACACCCTCCTATGAGTGAGAATATGCAGTGTTTGATTTTCTGTTCTTGTGTTAGTTTGCTGAGAATGATGGTTTCCAGGTTCATCCACGTCCCTATAAAGGACACAAACTCATTTTATTTATGGCTGCATACTATTCCATGGTGTATATGTGCCACATTTTCCCTGTCCAGTCTATCATTGATGGGCATTTGGATTGGTTCCAAGTCTTTGCTGTTGTAAACAGTGCTGCAATGAACATTCGTGTGCATGTGTCCTTATAGTAGAACGATTTATAATCCTTTGGATATATACCCAGTAATGGGATTGCTGGGTCAAATGGAATTTCTATTTCTAGGTCCTTGAGGAATTGCCATACTGTCTTCCACAATGGTTGAACTAATTTACACTCCCACTAATACTGTAAAAGTGTTCCTATTTCTCCACATCCTCTCCAGCATCTGTTGTCTCCAGATTTTTAAATGATCGCCATTCTAACTGGCGTGAGATGGTATCTCAATGTGGTTTTGATTTGCATTTCTCTAATGACCAGTGATGATGGGCATTTTTTCATATGTTTTTGGCCTCATATATATCTTCTTTTGTGAAGTGTTCATATCCTTTGCCCACTTTAGAATGGGCTTGTTTTTTTTATTGTAAATCTGTTTTAGTTCTTTGTAGATTTTGGATATTAGCCCTTTGTCAGATGGGTAGATTGCAAAAATTTTTTCCCATTCTGTTGGTTGCTGGTTCACTCTTTTGTTGTGCAGAAGCTGTGGAGTTTGATTAGGTCCCATTTGTCTATTTTGGCTTTACTTGCCAATGCTTTTGGTGTTTTAATCGTGAAGTCCTTGCCTATGACTATGTCCTGAATGGTTATGCCTAGATTTTCTTCTCGGGTTTTTATGGCGTTAGGTCTATGTTTAAGTCTTTAATCCAACGGGAGTTAATTTTGGTGTAAGGTGTCAGGAAGAGTTCCAGTTTCTGCTTTCTGCACATTGCTAGCTAGTTTTCCCAACACCATTTATTAACTAGGGAATCCTGTCCCCATTGTTTGTTTTTGTGAGGTCTGTCAAAGATCAGATGGTTGTAGATGTGTGGCGTTGCCTCCTAGGCCTCTGTTCTGTTCCATTGGTCTATGTCTCTCTTCTGGTACAAGTACCATGCTGTTTTGATTACTGTAGCCTTGTAGTATAGTTTGAAGTCAGGTAGTGTGATGCCTCCTGCTTTGTCTTTTTGCTTAGAATTGACTTGGCTATGCGGGCTCTCTTTTGGTTCCATATGAAGTTTAAGGTGGTTTTTTCCAGTTCTGTGAAGAAGGTCATTGGTAGCTTGAAGGGGATAGAGTTGAATCTATAGATTACTTTGGGCAGTATGGCCATGTTCACGATACGGATTCTTCCTAACTATGAGCACGGAATGTTTCTCCATCTGTTTGTATCCTCTCTTATTTCATTAAGCAGTGGTTTGTAGTTCTCCTTGAAGAGGTCCTTTACATCCTTTGTTAGTTGTATTCCTAGGTATTTTATTCTTTTTGTAGCAATTGTGAATGGGAGTTTGCTCTTGATTTGGCTCTCTTTAAGTCTGTTATTGGTGTATAGGAATGCTTGTGATTTTTGCACATTGATTTTGTATCCTGAGACTTTGCTGAATTTGCTTATCAGTTTCAGGAGGTTTTGGGCTTAGACGATGGGGTCTTTAAATATACAATCATGTCGTCTGCAAATAGAGACAATTTGACTTCCTCCTTTCCTAATTGAATACCATTTCTTTTTCTTGCCTGATTTCTCTGGCTAGAACTGTCAATACTGTATTGAATAGGAGTGGTGAGAGAGGGCATCCTTGTCTAGTGCCAGATTTCAAAGGGAATGCTTCCAGTTTTTGCCCATTCAGTATGATATTGGCTGTGGGTTTTGCATAAATAGCTTTTATTATTTTGAGATACGTTCTGTCAATACCAAGTTTATTGACAGTTTTTAGCATAAAGCGCTGTTGAATTTTGTCAAAAGCCTTCTCTGCATCTATTGAGATAATCATGTGGTTTTTGTCTTTGGTTCTGTTTATGTGGTGAATTACATTTATAGACTTGCATATGTTGAACCAGCCTTGCATCCCCAGGATGAAGCCTACTTGATCGTGATGGATAAGTTTTTTGATATGCTGTTGCAATCAGTTTGCCAGTATTTTATTGAAGATTTTTGCGTCTATGTTCATAACGGATATTGGCCTGAAGTTTTCTTTTTTTGTTGAGTTTCTGCTGGGTTTTGGTATCAGGATGATGTTGGTCTCATAAAATGATTTGGGAAGGATTCCCTCTTTTTGGATTGTTTGGAATAGTTTCAGAAGGTGTGGTATTAGCTCTTCTTTGTATGTCTGGTAGAATTCAGCTGTGAATCCATCTGGACCTGGGCTTTTTTTGGTGGGTAGGCTATTAATTCCTGCCTCAACTTCAGTCCTTGTTATTGGTCTATTCAGGGTTTCAACTTCTTCCTGGTTTAGGCTTGGGAGGATGCAAGTGTCCAGGAATTTATCCATTTCTTTCAGGCTTACTAGTTTATGTGCATAGAGTTGTTTGTAGTAATCTCTGATGGTGGTTTGTATTTCTGTGAAATCTGTGGTGATATCCCCTTCATCGTTTTTTATTGCATCTATTTGATTATTCTCTCTTTTCTTTTTTATTAATCTGTCTAGTGGTCTATTTTGTTCATCTTGTCAAAAAACCAGCTCCTGGATTTACTGATTTTTTTGAAGGGTTTTTTTGTGTCTCTATCTCCTTCAGTTCTGCTCTGATCTTAGTTATTTCTTGTCTTCTGCTACTTTTTGAGTTTTTTTGATCTTGCTCCTCTAGCTCTTTCAATTTTGATGAGAGGGTGTTGATTTTAGATCTTTCCTTGCTTCTCATGTGGACATTTATTGCTATGAATTTTCCTCTATACACTGCTTTAAATGTGTCCCAGAGATTCTGCTATGTTGTGTCTTGTTCTCATTGGTTTCAAAGAACATCTTTATTTCTGCCTTCATTTCATTGTTTATCCAGTCAACATTCAAGAGCCAGTTGTTCAGTTTCCATGAAGTTGTGTGGTTCTGAGTTAGTTCTGAATTCTGAGTTCTAACTTGATTGCACTGTGGTCTGAGAGACTGTTTATTATGATTTTTGTTGTTTTGCATTTACTGAGGAGTGACTTACTTCCAATTATGTGGTCAATTTTAGAGTAGGTGTGATATGGTGCTGAGAAGAATGTATATTCTGTGGATTTGGGGTGGAGAGTTCTGTAAATATCTGTTAGGTTTGCTTGGTTCAGCTCTGCATTCAAGTCCTGGATATCCTTATTAATTTTCTGTCTTGTTGGTCTAATATTAACAATGGAGTGTTAAAGTCTCCCATTATTATTGTGTAGGATAAGTCATTAAGAATTTGCTTTATGTATCTTGGTGCTCCTGTATTGGGTGAATATATATTTAGGATCATTAGCTCTTCTTGTTGCATTGATCCTTTTACCATTATGTAATGTTCTTCTTTGTCTCTTTTGATCTTTGTTGGTTTAAAGTCTATTTTATCAGAGACTAGGATTGTAACTCCTGCTTTTTTTTGCTCTCCATTTTCTTGGTAAATCTTTCTTCCTCCCTTTATTTTGAGTCTATGTGTATTCCTTGCATGTGAGATGAGTTTCCTAGATACAGCACACTGATGGGTTTTGACTTTTTATCCAATTTGCCAGTCTGTGTCTTTTGATTGGGGCATTTAGCCCATTTACATTTAGGGTTAATATAGTTATGTGTGAATTTGATCCTGCCATTTTGATGCTAGCTGGTTGTTTTGCCCATTAGTTGATACATTTTCTTCATTGTGTTGATGCTTTTTGCCATTTGGTATGTTTTTGGAGTGGCTGGTACTGGTTGTTCCTTTCCATGTTTAGTGCTTCTTTCCAGAGCTCTTGTAAATCAGGCCTGGTGGTGATGAAATCTCTTAGTAATTGCTTGTTTGTAAAGGATTTTATTTTTCCTTCATTTATGAAACTTAGTTTGGCTAGATATGAAATTCTGGGTTGAAAGTTCTTTTCTTTAAGGATGATGAATATTGGTCCCCACTCTCTTCTGGCTTATATAGGGTTTCTGCTGAGAGATCCCCTGTGAGTCTGATGGGCTTCCCTTTGTGGGTAACCTAACCTTTCTCTCTGGCTGCCCTTAGCTGCATCAGTAATGGCAGGCTGCCTCGGTAATGGCGGACTGCCTCGGTAATGGTGGACTGCTTCAGTAATGGTGGACTGCCTTGGTAATGGCAGATGCCCTTCCCCTACAGAACTAGACCATCCTGAGTTCAGCTGTGCTTGCTGTGAAACTCTCAATCCAGAGCGCTTCAGATTGCTTGTCTTTGTGGCGGTGGGACCAGCTAAGCCAGATCGCCTGGCTCCCTGTTTCAGTCTCCTTTTCTTTCAGTTGAATGGGTGACTCTGTCTCCCAGGCGTTCCAGTTGCCAGTTGAAATGGTGCCCGGATTTGTGTAAGTTTTTGTGCTCACACAAAACCTGCTGAGCCAGCTAAAACAGCTGTGCTGGAGACTTGTGGTGCTTTTTCACCTGGGAATCTCCTGGCCTGGCTCCCTGTTTCAGTCCCCATTTTTTCAGTTGAATAGGTGACTCTGTCTCCCAGGCATTCCATTCACCAGGCGAAAAGGTGCCCAGATTTGTGTGAGTTTTTGTGCAGAGATCCACTGTGCCAGCTGAAACAGCCACATTGGAGACTTGTGGCACTTTTCTGCCTGGGAATCTCCTGGCCTAGCTCCCTGTTTCAGTTCCCTTTTTATCAGTAGAATGGGTGACTCTGTCTCCCAGGCGTTCCAGTCACCAGTTGAAATGGCACCTGGATTTGTGTGAGTTTTTGTGTGGAGACAGGCCATGCCTGCTGAAATAGCTGTGCTGGAGACTCATGGCACTTTTCCACCTGGGAATCTCCTGGTTTGTGGGCAATTAATATTTGTTTGGCAATATGGTGACCACTCACCTTCTGCATTTTCACTGGGAGCTGCAATCCAGAGCTATTCCTATTTGGCCATCTTGGATCCCTCCGATATTAAGCATCTTTTCATGTCCTCATTGGCCATTTGTATATCCTCTTTGGAGAAATGTCTATTCAAGTTCTTTGTCCATTTTTGAATTGGGTTATTTTTTTGCTGTTGAATTGTAGAAGTTCTTTATATATTCTGGATATGAATTCCTTATCTGGCATGTGATTTGCAAATATTTTCTTCCATCATGTGGGCTGTCTTTTCACTCTCTTGGTAGTGTTCTTTGTTAAGCAAATGTTTTTAAATTTGAAGTTCAATTTATTTTTCTTTTGTTGTCTATGCTTTTGGTGTACTAAGAAATAACACCAAATCCAATGTCATGAAGCTTTCATCTCATGTTTTCTTCTAAGAGTTTTATAGTTTTAGTGCTATGTTTAGGTATTTGATCCATTTTTAATTTTTGTATATTAATGTAAGATAAGGTCGAACTTCCTTCTTTTATATGTGGATATCCGACTTTTCCAGCACTTTTAGTTGAAAAGACTGACCTTTTCCCATTGAATGGTCTTATATGTGAGAGTTAATTTCTGGGATTTCTGTTCTATTCTAGCTCTATATGTCTATCCTTATGCTAGTACCACACTCTTGATTGCTGTAGATTTATAATAAGTTTCAAAATCAGGAAGTGTGAGTCTTCCAGCTTTTTTGTTCCTTTTCAAGTCCATTTTCATTATGAATAATAAAATCTTTTAATGTACATTCCAAGCAAAGTTTATGTGTTTGTTAACAATATATATCAGGTATGAAGATGTATGTCTGTGACATTCATGTTAATATTTTCAGCCTAACCTGACCTGAACTATAGACTTGGAACTGCCTACCTGACATCTCCATCATGCTTCTCAACAATAACATCTCAAAACAGAATTCTTAATCTCTTTTTGAAATTTGTTTCTCTTGCCTTCCACAGCTTAATAAATAGAATTATATACCTTTTCTCTCTTTTTTTCACCACTGTGCCTCTCCTGACATCCAATCCTTCAGCAAGTTCTCTCTGACTTTTCTTCAGAAGAGAACAGGTCCCAAATGTGCCCTTCCATCCTTACTACCCTAGTCCAAGTTATAATCATCAGGTCTCCCCCAATCCCTGACCCGATTTATTCTCTTCACAAAAGTCAGGACATCTGAGATAAATTCTGAAATCTTACGTTTAAGACGGTGGTCCAAGTATTCTAAGATAATTTTAAACATTTGAATTAATGAAATAATTAAAGATCCAAATGCTAGGGATCCTGTGTGATATCTGCACAAAAATAAAATGAGAATAAGTTAAAACTTTACTATTATTTAAAAGGATACTAATTGAATAATTTTCACAATTAAAAGGTATCTGCAGAAGGATTAACAGAAAAGAGCCTTTTGCACCCTTGTATTTAGACTAATAAAGATCTCCACAGAAGGTTTTAAACCATATATATCTGTCTCACCTTTCATCGACATAAATGACACCAATAGTCTATCATCATAAAACAGGATATTTGAACTGCTCAATGGAGAGCCAAATTAATCCTCAATCTTTCATTTGGTGTCCTCCTCTATCTCTTTCTTTCTCTAGTAACCTACAGCATTTAGAAGGAAATTGGCTTGGGCAGATATTATAAAACTGTGGCTGTGAAACCAGACAAAACCAATGGGAATCCATGAATCTTGAATCATACCTTTGACCTCATTTGTACCTTGCCAGTTGAATTAATGAGCTAAGACTGAATTACAAGCACACTAAATGAAACTGAGGAGATAGGTGTAGGGTTCAACGTGAAACTTACCGTATGGCTCGTCCAAATGAAGTAAAAAGTGGGTATCGTGGGATGTCATCAGGCTTTTTCATGGCCCAGTAATAAGTAGCAAATGCACCAGCAAGGGCACACTGACCCAATGCAATGACAAAGTTTATAAGCCAGAGAAAGACAAATAAGTTGTATACATGGAAGGTAGGGATGTATTGATGGTACAAGCTCTTCCCACCATAGAAAGCAAAGCTACACAGAGCTCCAGGACAAGCTTTGGCAATTTCAGTTGTATTAAAAATCTGCATTCAGAAAAAAAGAACACAGAACATAATATTAAATGTCACCCCAAGATAACACCTCTCTGTCTTTTCCTCTTCCCCCTAATTGCATGTTCTGTTTCTTCTCTATTATATACTGCTATTATTCCCCTATTTTTCTATCATATCACTTTATATGATTATCTAATGAGCTCTGGAAAAACGTCTCATTTTCCATCAAATGCTCATAATCTGCACCTACTCTAATCTCACATTTATCAGTGTTGTCGTTGACCATACCTACTTTGTATGGTCTTGGGTATATGGAAGGACAGGCAAGCTCAGGAAATACAGTGCTTTCTCTCTCTTCTGCCCACTGTTTTCAATCCTCCTGCTAACCTGACACACCCTCTCCTTCAGCACACAGTGGTCTCCATCAGTGCATAGGATCCCTGTTTCAGGAGACAATTCCTACAACAACTACAAATTACTTACTTCTATATTGAAGTAAGTAAATAAAAGAGTTTCTATATTGAAGTAAGTAACTGAAGCAAGTAAATGAAAGAGTTTCTTACCTCTGGGTCACAGGTTTGATTTTCATGTATACAATGCCCCTCTGGGGCTATGACTTTGTATACAGGTACCCCTGATGTTGCCAAGAAACTGAATAGACTCCATTAAGGATAAACTAATTGCTGGTAGATTGAAAATAAATGGACAAGAAAATAATACAGATAAAAGTGCATGAGAAATTAACTTGCAAAATGCCGAATATTTTAATAATATTCATCTATTTTTCAGGCCTAGATTAATGTTATGTGGGCCAGCTACACTGAGTGGCCCCTTAAAAACAGTAAAACGTATAGGAGCTTTCTTGGCTTATTGCTAAGAAGCAGTATCATACGTGGAGACAAAATAAAATAAATCTATAATATGAACTATTTGAGGGGAAATTCAATCAGTAGACTGAGATGTTTTTAGAGCTTGAGAAAAAAAAAATTAGCTGTTTCTGTAGGATATTTCTCATCTTCCCAGGGACAGAAAACACTGAACACAAACTCCTGGTTCATGAATAGTCATGTGAACCTGATTACCAAAGGATACACTGCTGTCACGACCCAGTAGCAAATGCAGATTGAGAGCAAAATGAAAGTTAAAGCTGGATAAACTAATGTACTAGGAACGTATCCAATGGCTCTGAAATAAAACAAATAGTTGAAATTCAAAATGATGGTTAAAACTAGAAATAAGCTTTAGACTGAATCAATTCAAAGAAAACTGGTAATAATCACGGACTCTTTTTTGGTGATCATTCTGGCATATTCTCAGTTGGTTTTAAATTTTTGTTTATTTACTTATTTTTAAAAGTAAGTTGAGGCATTTTTCCCATGCACGTTTGACTCCTGCCTAAAGTTCCACAGATTTCTTCCCTTTGGTTACTTCTGTCTGACCCATAAAGATTTGATACATTGTAATCATGACATTTCTTCCTTTTGTTTAGATTCTTAGACTTCTAAAATTGAAGAAGACCTTGAAGATCATGTATCACACTGTGAGAATCCCCCACTAATTCAGGAATCCCCTATACTCCTCAGAATGTGTTCACCAGCCTTTGATGAACATGTTGAGTGATGGGTACTTATTTTTGCATGGCATGGCTTATTCTATTTTCTTATCAAGGTATTAGAAATTTCTTCCATATCTGCCTGTTTGTAACTTATATCCTCTAACTTCTGGGGAAAAAATGACCACTTTACCATTTTTTCCACATAGCAACCCTTCAGGTAATTCCTTATTCTTTTTTCCTTTGGAAAATATAATTTCTCTTTGCAGTTACCTGTATTTTTAAATTACAAATTTAAATTATATATGAAAATTTAATTTCTAAAATGCAATTTTAGAAAATATAATTATCAAGGACAATAATTTCTTTGATATTTTCTAATAGGACATGGCTTGTGAAATTTTCACTATCTGATTGCACTACTTCTAATGACTTCTGTTACATGACCTTTCAGCATATGACGCTGGATAAACACAACACTGTTTCATATGGCCACTGAGAAATAAGGTGAGAATCTTATCGCTCCTAATTGACTCTTAGATTCATTTTGTATTTGCTACCTTCTTCCCTTGCTATTTAAGCTATACTGTTTTCTCTTTTCTCCATACACTGCTGTTATTGTGTGTCCTTAGGTTTACCCTGTATTTTCACGCCTATTTATTTCAGTCCCTATTACCCCCTGAGCAAACTATCAACCTGTTGCAGTTTTACTGGAAGTGTAACACAAACACATATGCTCACACAAATGCACATTTAGAAGTGTAACAAGTAGAGCAAGTTACAGTGAACTGCACAATATCATACTACTTAAGAAATAAACCCAGAAAATCAGTAGTTTTCAGTGGCTAATGATAGGGCTTCTGTTATTGTGGGAAGGAGAGAGAGTTTAACTAACTGCTTGTTAACTATTTAAACCACTGGCTTCAGGTGGCACTATTATAATAAAATAATATGGTAATTTTGTTCAAATAATCCTTAAAGACTGTTAAAAATAATTTGCTTCTTGATCAATAACAATGTGGTTTCCATCACGCTAAGTAGAGAGCATGGGCTGTTAGCTTTATAATAGTGCTTTCTCGGTTACTTCCATGTATTATTAAAAAGTCCAGAGTATTATTCTTGAGTGACCTTTTGCAATAGTGTGGAAACTATAGGTGTTATTATCTCTCAGCATGAATTTTATGAAAGACTTAGTGCTTATTTTGTAACTTAAATAAAATGAAAATGGCTCTGGGTATAAAATGTTCCTAAATTATGAGCTTTAGATATGAAATGTATAGTCTGGCGCTGTTAGAATCAATTGTCCTCTTAGAAAATTTTGTCACTCAGACAGAAGTGGCAATAGCATATAATTGACTTTATAGAATTATGGTTATTTAAAGTTTTGCAAATAATCTCAACCATAAATAAGAACATATGACCCAGTATGAAAATAATATAACATGTAATCTAGCTAGCTTTTATATAGCACTTTATCACTTACTTTCACATGTGTCATTCTCCTAACACATATCTGGTTTTCAAAAAATGCTAATACATACACTAGATAGGTTTTACCCTTATTTTACCCTATGATAATTGAGGTTTGGGGATATTAAAGGACTTGTTAGTGGTGATTTTTCTAATAAGTGGCAGAGTGTGAACTTGAACAAGTTTTCCTGAATGGAAAATGCTTTCTTTTAAAAGTCTTCTTAAAAAGAAAACAGGTAAGACATTTATGCAAGGGACAGTGATTTTTACTGACTGATTTTTACTGACTGATACACTTTAGCTGAGTTTCTACATTAAGGGCCTTACTTGCTTCCTTCCTTCAGCAGGATAATGGCCACTCGGATTCGATTCCTGAGGAAGATCAGCATGAGGATGACAACCACTTCAATGATGCAGAGTATTATCACTTTGAACAGGAAAAAAAAATCAGTCTGTAATACAAGTAGATACAGAAACAAACTTTCCCTGTAAACGCTAGGATTGAACTTTATGATTATTTCTGACAATTTTGACATCTCATACTCTAAGCAGTGTTATCTCTCTCAAAATACCAGTCTTAGAAATTAATTTTCAAAACCTCTGTGAAATCCTAAGAAATCTAGATTAAAATCTTTAGCAACAGCTTGAACTTCTCTTTTGGAAAGCATTCATCTCATCCATAAAAACATTTCACACAACTTGTAGAAATTAGAAAATAGGCATGGAAGAAGGGAAGAAATGCTTTAGAAAGTTCTGTTTTAGATGTTTCCACCTTTAGTTCATTGAGTAAGACAATATACAGAAGACACATTCTGAGGGGTTCACTTTCCTCATAGTGCCTCTTAATCGTCCTTGCTGGCTGGCAGAGCAGGTTCTTGTTCCATTTTTATTGTGCGACTCTTCACACTATGGCCACCGTTGATGGAATCAGGGTGTAAACTTAACCCAACTTGGTCAATATAAGCATTAGAATTAAAGCTAAGGGAACCTAGTTTAGTCAACTTAGTTTAAAGATTATACATCTTGAATTGTGGGTTATACAAACTGTGTCAAAACCATCTTTATGTGAAATAAGTGAATCTGCAAAGAAAGAATATAAATGTATAAAGAAAAACAGCAAGGAGAAGAAATCTTGTTTCTTTTTGGGTTTCGTTTCCTGACTCCAAGTAATCTTTGAAGTCCAAGTAAACTTTGAAGTCCAGCTGCCCTTCTGGTGTTTTTAGTTTGACGAGGCACTGCTATATCCTTACGGTAAATACTGCCTGCTCTGCTCTCAGCCTGCTCCAGTTTTCTTTTCTCTTCAGCTAGCTTGAATTTATTTTTTTAAAACTTGAAGCCAAATAGCATTAATTATTATATTTCCTCAATTCTAGGACACACCCTTAATTAATAACTAACTTTTTAGGAAAAGTAAAGAAACACTTCATTAAATGTTTATTCAATAATTTGAAGATGTATCTTGATTTCAGAAATGTTAAAAAGTAAAAAAGGTATGGATCTTAAAATCAAGAATCAGAATCTGAAAGTATAAAAGGAACTTAATGGAAACTTAAATTCCCACTTGTGAAGGAATCCAGTCTGTAACCTCCTTGCTAGATGGTTATTTAGCTCATGCTCAAACAGTTCCAGTGATGAAGAACTCATTATTTCATTCTATTGTTATATCACTAAAATTCTGACACATCACACATCAGTTACTGTCTCCAAGTAAGTAGAAGTTCACCCCAAGGTATACGAGGATCTTACTAATGTATCATCTCACTTCTACATCTTTCTTTAGTTATACTGTGTATTTATATTTTCATGTACATTTTATTCTCTTAAAATACTGATTTAGGCCAGGTGCGGTGACTTATGCCTGTAATCCTAGCACTTTGGGGAGCCCAAGGCAGGCGGATCAGAAGGTCAAGAGATCAAGACCATCCTGGCCAACATGGTGAAACCCTGTCTTTACTAAAAGTATAAAAATTAGCTGTGCATGGTAGCACACACCTGTAGTCCCAGCTACTCATGAGGCTGAGGCAGGAAAATCACTTGAACCTCGGAGGTGGAGGTTGCAGTGAGCCAAGATCGTGCCATAGCACTTCAGCCTGGTGATAGAAAGAGACTCCGTCTCACCAAAAAAAAAAAAAACAAAAAAAAAACCCAAATTGTGGATTATAACCATATAATGCTAAAATTATCTTCTTTGAACAAACCTACAGATAATACATATAAGAATCACTTTATATTATGACACTGCACTGTTAAACTGTATATTTAACTTCTACCTTTATAAAATTGCATATTCAAAATAATTACATTAGAGAAACATAACTGTCTTTTGAACTTATATATAGTCATGCACTACATGACTATATATAACATATACAATGCCCGTCCCAATATTATAATGGAGCTGAAAAATTCCTATTGCCCAGTGGCATTGTATTGCAATGCATTACTCATGTGTTTGGAGTGATGTTGGTGTAAACAAACCTATTGTGCTGACAGTCATATAAAAGTACAGCACATATAAGTATGTACAGCATATAATACTTGGTAATAATAATGAATATGTTATTGTTTTATGTAATTACTACACAATACTTTTTATTTCAGAGTATACTACTACTTACTATAAAAAAGTTATCTGTAAAACAGCTTCAGGAGGGTCTTTCAGGAATATTCCAGAAGAAGGCATTGTTATAGGAGATGATAACTCCATGTTTTTTTTTTGTCCCTGAAGACCTTCCAGTGGGACAAGATGTGGAGGTGGAAGAAAGTGATATTGATGATACTGACGCTGTGTAAGTCTAAGATAATATATGTGTTTGTGTCTTCAAATTTTTAAAATTTTTTGTTTCTAATTTTTTAAATAAAATAGAGACAGGGTCTCATTATGTTGCCCAGACTGGTCTTGAACTCCTGGGCTCAAATGGTCCTCCCACCTTGGCCTCTCAAAGTACTAGGTTTACAGGCATGAGCCACTATGCCTGGCGTGTGTCTCCGTTTTTAACAAAACATGTTAAAAGAAAAGAAAAACCCTTAAAAATACAAAAATACAAAAAAACCCTTAAAAATACAAAACGTAAAGAAAGAAAATGTTTTCTGTACAGCTATACAATGTGTTTGTATAAGTGCTATTATAAAAAAGTCAAAAAGTTAAAGCTAAATGTTATAAAACAGTTACAATAAGTTAAGGTTAGTTATTGGAGAAAGAAAGCTTTCAATAGATTTGTTGTAGCCTATGAGTACAGTGCTTATAAAATCTACAGTAATGTACAGTAATGCCCTTCACATTCACTCACTACTCACTCACAGACACCCAGAACAACTTCCAGTCCTGCAAGCTTCAGTCATGGTGTACCATTTAAAAAAATCTTTTATGGATGGCGGATTAGACACAACTCCAGTGCACAACACCCAGCGAGAGAGACGCAGAAATCCAGAGATCTCCTAGCTCCAACCGAGGTACCAGGTGCATTTCAACGGGTCTGGTCCGACAGTGAGCAAAGCCCACTCAGGGCACACCGAGGCAGGGAGGGGTGTTGCTTTACCCAGAAAGTGCATCTGACCAGCGAGTTGAAGGCTCCACCTCTGGCACTCTGGTCCAGATACAGCGCTTCCCCCAAAGCCTCAGCAATACGCAGAACAGGGGATCGTTGCCAGTCAAGCACCAGGAATTACAAGCGTGGAGTTGAATAATAATCCAGGATGGTATCCTGGATTGGCGCACAGACCTAAACAGATGCATAAGCCCAAAAGACAGCCAGGAAAGCCTGAGGATTTAGCTATCACACCCTCCCCCACCTGGAGAGGGAGCTGTAAGAGGGAGCAGCTGGGTGGGCCCCTACCCCATGACCAGAGAGAGAGAGGAAGCTGAAAGGGGGAGACAGCCGGGTGTGGCTAGGCAGGTCCCTATCCTCCCCCACAAACCCTAGAGGGCTGAAGCTCTGACTCCAGCGGGTTGTGCAGCCAGTGCCACAGTCTGAGAGGAACCCTGAATGATCCAGCCCAGTGGAGCAAGGGCACAACCCACCATTAGAGGGGTGGGACGGGGCTACATGTTTTAACAAAAAACACAGGAAGCCCATGAAGCAACGGGACAGGATGGCGTTCTTGACAGCCCAGCAGCACCTACAAGTCAGTGGAAGAGGCGGGCCTAATCTCCCAGTATAAACAAAAAAGACACAGGAAGCTTCCCTAGTAACTTGAAGGAGTTCCTAGAAACCCAGTAGTGCCTCCACAGGCAGAGAAGTGACCTCATCAAGCAGCTCTCTGACATCACAACCAGGTAAATCCACAAAGATGGGAAAAAAACAGTGCAAATAAGATGAAACCATCAAAGACCATAACACCTCTTCTCCTTCAAGGAATCACAACGCCTCAACAACACAGGATCACAACTTGACCAAGAAGGAGTGTGATGAATTGACAGAAACAGGCTTCAGAAGGTGGACAATAACTTTTTGGAGCTAAAGGAACATGTACTAACTCAATGCAAAGAAGCCAAAAACCTTGAAAAAAGGTTAGACAAAATGCTAACTAGAATAACCAGCTTAGAGAAGAACATAAACGACTTGATGGAGTTGAAAAACACAGCATGAAAACTACTTGAAGCAAACACAAGTTTTAACAGCTGAATTGATCAAGAAGAAGAAAGGATATCAGAGATTGAAGATCAACTCAATGAAATAAAAAAAGAAGTCAAGACAAAAGAAAAAAAGAGTGAAAAGAAATGAACAAAGCCTCCAAGAAATATGGGATTATGTGAAAAGACCTAATCTACACTTGATCGGTGTACCTGAATATGATGGGGAGAATGAATCCAGGCTGGAAAACATGCTCTAGGATATTATCCAGGAGAGCTTCCCAAGCCTAGCAAGGCAGTCCAAGATTCAAATTCAAGAAATACAGAGAACTCCACAAAGAGATTCCTCAAGAAGAGCAACCTCAAGGCACATAATCGTCAGATTCACCAGTGTTGAAATGAAGGAAAAAATGCTAAGGGAAGCTAAAGACAAAGGTCAGGTCACCCACAGAGGGAAGCCAATCAGACTCACAGCAGATCTCTTGGCAGAAACCCTACAAGCCAGAAGAGAGTGGGGGCCAATATTCAACATCCTTAAAGAAAAGAACTTTCAATCCAGAATCTCATATCCAGCCAACTAAGCTTCATAAGTGAAGGAGAAATAAAATCCTTTACGGACAAGCAATTATTGAGAGTATGTCACCACCAGACCTGCCCTACAAGAACTCCTGAAAGAAACACTAAGCACAGAAAGGAACAAGTACCAATCGCTGCAAAAGCAAACCAGTGGGCAACGACCAAAAATGCAATGAAGAAAATGACTCAACTAATGAGAAAGAAAACCAGCCAGTAACAAAATGGCAGGATCAAATTCACACATAACAATATTAGCATTGAATGTAAACAGCCTAAATGCCCCAGTCAAAAAACACAGACTGGCAAACTGGATAAAAAGTCAAAGACCATTGATGTGCTGTATTCAAGAAACCTATCTCATATATAAGACACACATAGACTCAAAATAAAGGCATGGAAGATTTACCAAGAAAATGGAGAACAAAAAAAAGCAGGGGTTGCAATCCTAGTCTGTGATAAAATGGACTTCAAACCAACAAAGATCAAAAGAGACAAAGAAGGACACTACATAATGGTAAAAAGATCAGTCCAACAAGAAGAGCTAACTACCCTAAATATATATGCCCCCAGGA
Source organism: Lagothrix lagotricha (assembly GCA_963574225.1). Taxonomy (NCBI): domain Eukaryota; kingdom Metazoa; phylum Chordata; class Mammalia; order Primates; family Atelidae; genus Lagothrix; species Lagothrix lagotricha. The sequence goes on from CAUYNB010007461.1 coordinate 21,836, forward strand.
GCACTCAGATACATAAAGCAAGTTTTTAATGACCTAAAATGAGATTTAGACTCCCACACAATAATAGTGGGAGACTTCAACACTCCATTGTCAATATTAGACAGATCGACGAGACAGAAAATTAACAAGGATATCCAGGACTTGAATGGAGAGCTAGACCAAACAGACCTAATAGACATATACAGAATGCTCCACCCTAAATCCACAGAATATACATTTTTCTCAGCATCACATTGCACTTATTCTAAAAATGACCACATCATTGGAAGCAAGTCACTCCTCAGCAAATGCCAAACAGTGGAAATCCTAACAGTCTATCCAACCACAGCACAATCAGACTAGAACTCAGGATCAAGAAACACACTCAAACCCACACAACCACTTGGAAACAGAACAACTTGCTTCTGAGTGTCGATTGGATAAACAATGAAATGAAGGCAGAAATAAAGATGTTCTTCGAAACCAACCAGAATGGAGACACAACTTACCAGAATCTCTGGGACACCTTTAAAGCAGTGTCAAGAAGGAAATTGATGGCAATAAATGCCCACATGAGAAACAAGTAAATATCTAAAGTTGACACCGTATCATCAAAATTGAAAGAGCTACAAGAGGAAGATCAAAAAAATTCAAAAGCTAGCAGAAGACAAGAAATAACTAAGATCACAGCAGAACTGAAGGAGATAGAAGACACAAAAAACCCTTCAAAAAATCAATAAATCTAGGAGCTGGATTTTTGAAAAGATCAACAAAATAGACCATTAGCCAGATTAATAAAAAAGAAAAGGGAAAAGAATCAAATAAATGCAATAAAAAAAGATAAAGGGGATATCACCTCTGATCCCACAGAAATACAAACTACCATCAGAGATTACTACAAACAGCTTTATTCATATAAACCAGTAAACCAGGAAGAAATGGATAAATTCCTAGACACTTGTACTGTACCAAGACTAAACCAGGAGGAAGCTGAAACCCTGAATAGACCAATAACAAGGACTGAAGTAGAGGCAGCAATCAATAGCCTACCAACCAAAAAAAGTCCAGGTCCAGACAGGTTCACAGCCGAATTCTACCAGACGTCCAAAGAGGAGCTGCTTCCATTTCCTCTGAAACTGTATCAAACAATACAAAAGGAGGGAATCCTCCCTAACTCATTTTATGAGACCAACATCATCCTGATACCAAAACCAGGCAGAGACTCAACTAAAAAAGAAAACTTCAGGCCAATATCCATGATGAACATCGACACAAAAATCTTCAATAAAATACT
>CAUYNB010007462.1:0-92434 GCA_963574225.1 Lagothrix lagotricha
AATCACTCCTGGCCAATGCTTGGGGCTCCTGAGCCACCCTCCTGTGACCTGATCTTCCCACCACCAGCTCCAGGCACTTTGTGTTCAACCTGTGCAAAACTTTTTTTTTTTAATATGCAAAACTATGTTTTAAATTAAAAATCTATTAAAAAAATGATTTATGGGACGGGCGCAGTGGCTCACGCCTGCAATCCCAACACTTTGGGAGACCCAGGCAGGTGGATCACTTAAGGTCAGGAGTTCGAGACTAGCCTGGCCTACATGGTGAAACCCCCACCTCTACTAAAAAAATAAAATAAAATAAAAAATTAGTCAGGCATGGTGGTGCGTGCCTGTAATCCCAGCTACTTAGGAGGCTGAGGCACGAGAATCACTTGAACCCAGGAGGCGGAGGTTGCAGTGAGCCGAGATCGCGCCACTGCACTCCATCCTGGGCCATAGAGTTAAAGTCTCAAAAAAGGAAACAACAAATTTACGAATGCCTTGCTTCTCTGTAAGCTAAATTTGAGGTGGTTACCATAATTCACATCATGTACAAAAATATAGATGAGCTAATAAAATCAGTAACAAAGAAAAGGAGAAGTCAGGCCCAGGCGCGGTGGCTCACGCCTGTAATCTCAGCACATTGGGAGGCCGAGGCAGGCGGATCACCTGACGTCAAGAGTTCGAGACCAGTCTGACCAACATGGAGAAACCGTGTCTCTACTGAAAATACAAAATGAGCCAGGCGTGGTGGCGCATGACTGTGATTCCAGCTACTACTCGGGAGGCTGAGGCAGAAGAATCCCTTAAACTTGGGAGGCGGAGTTTGTGTGAGCCAGGCCACCGCACTCCAGCCTGGGCAACAAGAGCGAAACTCCGTCTTGTTTCCAAAAAAAAAAAGAAAAGTCAGAATAAAATGAAAGGCCAGGAATAAGAACACACATAAGCAGGTCATAGGGGCTTACACGGTTATTAAAATTGGGTCATACCTTTGGCTCTGAGCTTCCTGGTGGCCAAAACTAAAAGAAAAACACATGTATGTGCTTTTCTCACTGTCTCTAAGAAGAAACACAGCACTCTTGGAGACTCTCAGTGTTTCCCTAGTTGCAGCTTTCAATTTTTCAGGGGCTTTATATAGTGATTTTGAGTAATAAGCAATATCCTTGTATTCGTTACCTATGGTTGGGTAAAACTCGCCCCACATTTAGCAGCTTCATAAACAATACACTTTTTTTTCCTCACAGTTTCGATGGGCTGGGAATCTGGGTGAGTTAGCTGTGTCCTCCGGCTCAGGCTCTCACGTGGATACAATCAAGTCGTCAGCCAGGGATGCAGCTCTCGCAAGGCTTCACGATCCTCTTTCAAACTCACTTCCACAGCTGCTGGCAGGCCTCAGGTCCTCTCCAGTCTGTTGGCTGCAGACTTCAGTTCCTGTCCACTTGTACCTCTTCATCAGAAGGAGCTGGCTTGCCCTGGGGCTAGGGAGGAGAACAAGGAAGAGAAAGAAAAAGAAAATGAGAGAGAGATCACAGTCCTTTTTTGTAACCTAATACCAGAAGTGACATCCCATCACTTTTACGTATTTTATTGCTACTTAGAAAATAGCACCTAGGTCCAGCAAGGCACAATGGCTCACACCTGTAATCCCAGAATTTTAGGAGGCCGAGGTGGGTGGATCACCTGAGGTCAGGAGTTCAAGACCAGCCTGACCAATATGGTGAAACACCATCTCAACTAAAAACACAAAAATTAGCTGGACGTAGTGGAACACGCCTGTAATCCCAGCTACTTGGGAAGCTGAGGCAGGAGAATCACTTAAACTTGGGAGGCGGAGGTTGAAGTGAGCCAAAATCACACCACTGCACTTCAGCCTGGCCTAGAAGGCAAAATTCTGTTTCAAAATAAAAAAAAAAGAAAAGAGTCCCAATATTCCCTAGGTCCAGCCCATGCTCAAAGGGAGAGGCTTATACAGGACATAAATACGAGGAGGCTGTTTACCACACTCCTCAAAAACATCCTCACTCTGCCCAGGTGGCGTGGCTCACAGCATTTTGAGAGGCTGAGGCAGGAGGATTGCTTGAGGCGAGCAGTTCGAGACCAGCCTGAGCAACATAGGGAGCTCTGGTCTCTGCAGAAAATATACAAAATTAGCCAGGTGTGGTGGTGCATGCCTGTTGTTCCAGCTACTTGGCAGGCTGAGAGGGGAGGACTGATTGAGCCCACGGGTCTTGGAATGGGGGTGTGGGTTGAGGCTGCAATGGGCCGACATTGCCCCACTGTACTCCCATCTGGATGAAAGAGTGAGACCCTGATTCAAAAAAAAAAAAAAAATCCGCACTCTACATCCCTAACGATTTTCATAACTCTAAGTGGACTCCTGCAGCTTCCCTTCTTACAGATTCCTTTACTCAGTTGAAGAGATCTCTTGATCATCTGGCTTCTTTTATGTCTGGGAGGTTTACCCATGTTATTGCAGATAGTGACTGTTATTTTTCATTACTGTGTAATAACCCATTATATTAGATATCCACAATTTTATTTATCCATTCTACTGCTGTTGGACATCTGGCTCATTTTTAGCTATCACGAATTAAGTTGCTATGAACATTCTATAAACGAATTTTGGTGGACATAAGCCCTCACTTCTTTTTTCTTTTTCTTTTTTAATTGGAGAGAGAGTTTTGCTCTTGTTGCCCAGGCTGGAGTGCAATGGCGTAATCATGACTCACTGCAACCTCTGCCTCCTGGGTTCAAGGGATTCTCCTGCCTCAGTCTCCCAAAGTGCTGGGATTATAGGCGTGAGCCACCCTGCCCAACCAGAATAAGCCCTCACTGCTATTGGGAATACATCAGGGGTGGAATTGGTGAGTGAGATAGTATTGATCGCATGTGTAAATACCGCCTTTGTCAATTCAGGTGCTCCAAGTGAGAAGGTGCAGTAGGCTTCAGGCCCATGCAAGCATGAACAGTAAAAAAAATCTTAAATTTCTTCAAGAAAAATTCCAGGCAATTAGCCCTGAAAAGTCATTGAACAACATGATAAGCAAGAAGGTACTCACAGCCAGCAGCACAAGCAGCGGCCCAAGGCAAGCCCCGCTCCGGCCAGCAAAATGTTAAAAAGGGTTCACGTATGTCGGAAAATAGTAAGAGAAAGTGTGTGTGTGAGAGAGAGATGGGAAGTAAAACTAAAGACAAATAGCGTAAAGAGAAAAGAGAGAGAAGCTTTTTCTTTTAAAAACTCAGGCAGAACAGCTAAGCCAAAACATGGTTTAAAAGGTTTAAAAAGGAAAACTATAAAGTAAAAGCGGAGGGAATTGTGGGAACTAGAAAAGTTCCTGTGGTCCCAGCTCCACGGGAGGTTAAGTGGGAGGACTGCTTGAGCCCAGGAATTCAAGGGTGCAGTGAGCTATGATTGTGCCACTGCACTCCAGCCTGGGTGATAGAGAGACACCCTGTCTTTAATTTTAAAAAGTTTGGGGCCAGATACAGTGGCTTGCATCTGTAATCCCAGCACTTTGGGAGGCCAAGGCAGGTGGATCACTTGAGGTCAGGAGGTAGAGACCAGCCTGACCAACATGTCTCTACTAATTAGCTGAGTGTGGTGGCACATGCCTGTAATCCCAGCTGCAGGTGTGCGCCACCATGCTTGACTACTTTTCTTTAATTTCCTACAGATAGGGTCTTGCTACATTGCCCAGGCTGGTCTCGAACTCCTGGGCTAAGGTAGTGTTGGAAATAGATGTTGGAAATAGATGCTCAGTGCCGAAAAGTAAAATTAGCACTGAGACAAAGGATCTTTCAGCAACACAAATTTTAATTCCTGGACTGCAGGAAGGGTACTCCCAGTAGCCATTGTGCCATGAGAGTACAATGAACAAAGGAGGAACCAGGCGAGCTGATCCCAGTTCATTTCCATAACTCAAAAAGCAGATGCCAAGATGGAATGTGATGTGCAAGAGACTGACAGGAAAAAAAAAAACCTGTGAAGAATAAAGGAAAGGGGAGCAAGAATAAGCATGGATGGGCTGGGTGAGGGGGCTCACACCCGTAATCTCAGCACTTTGGGAAGCCAAGGCAGGCAGATCACCTGAGGTCCAGACTTTCAGACCAGCCTGGACAACATGGCGAAACCCCATCTCTAATAAAAATACAAAAATTAGCCTGGTGTGGTGGTGGGCATCTATAATCCCAGCTACTTGGGAGGCTGAGGCAGGAGAATTGCTTGAACTCAGGAGGGGGAGTTTGCAGTCACCTGAGATCACACCACTGCATTCCAGCCTGAGTGACAGAATGAGCGAGACTCTGTCTCAAATATAATAATAATAAAAATTAAAAAAAAAAATTTTTTAAAGGCATGGATGGACACAGTGTTTCATGCCTATAATCCCAGCACTTTGAGAAGCCAAGGCAGGAGGATCACTTGAGGCCAGGAGTTCAAGACCAGCCTGGGCCACATGGCAAGACCCTGTCTCTACAAAAAAATAAAATTATTAGCTGGGCATAGTAGTATGCATCTGCAGTCCTAACTACTGGGGAGGCCAAGGTGGGAAGATTGCTTGGGCCCAGGAGGCGGAGGCTACAATGAGCCACGATCAAGCCACTGCACTCCAAATCCTATCTAAAATAAAATAAACAAAACGAATATTCATGGAGAGCGTACTGACCACAATGCAGGTCTGACAACTGTTTGAGAGCTCTGCAGAGAGCCCAGAGCAGACTGTCCACACCGGAGCTGTTTGTAAGGCAGGAATGGCCTGAATCTGGAATCCCTGGCATGCAGAGTCACTGGCTGGCGCAGCCTGGGAAGAGCATGCCTCAGCATGCAGCCTGTGGTGGGCCCAAGTGTGTAGCAGATGGAGTGTCTTGGCCAGCCAGACCTCTTGCAGTAGGCTTTTTTTTTTAAAAAAAACAGGGTCTCACTCTGTCACCCAGGCTGGTATGCAGTGGCACAATCTCGGCTCACTGCAACCTCTGCCTCCCGAGTTCAAGCAATTCCCCTGCCTCAGTATCCCTAGTAGCTGGAACTACAGGCATGCGCCACCACACCCGGCTAAGTTTAGTATTTTAATAGATACAGTGTTTCACCATGTTGGCCAGGATGGTCTCGATCTCCTGACCCCGTGATCTGCCCACCTCAGCCTTCTAAAGTGCTGGGATTACAGGTGTGAGCCACCACGCCCAGCCAGTATGCTCTCTTACAGGTGCACACCTGTAATCCCACCACTTTGGGAGGCTGAGGCGGGCAGATCACTTGAGGTCAGGAGTTTGAGACTGCCCTGGACAACACAGTGAAACCCCACCTGTACTAAAAATACAAAATTAGCCAGGCATAGTGGTGGGCACCTGTAGTCTGAGCTGCTTGGGAGGCTGAGGCAGGAGAATTGTTTGAGGCCAGGAGGCAGAGGTTGCACGGAGTCGAGATGGCGCCAGTGCACTCCAGCCTGGGCGACAGAGGAAGACTCTATCTTTAAGAAAAGAAAATAAATAAAATAAAATGAGGAGATCTGAGTGTGTTCCCACCACCACCACCACGCTACCAAACAGTTTTCCAAAGTGGGCGTACCGATGTAAACTCCCATTAGAGCTACATGAGTCTCTGTTACACCACATCCTCCCAATCTTTCGCATTGTTAGTGCTTTCAGCTTTAGGATTTTTGGTGACTCTATAGAGGGCTCTCATGGTAGATATTTTGGTTTTTTTTGTTTGTTTTGGGGTTTTTTTTTTCGTTTTTTGTTTGTTTGTTTTTAGGAGGAAGTCTCACTCAGTTGCCCAGGCTGGTGTGCAGTGGCGTGATCTTGGCTCACTGCAACCTCTGCCTCCCAGGTTCAAGCAATTCTCCTGCCTCAGCCTTCCAAGTAGCCACCACACTTGGCTAAATTTTTAGTAGAAGCGGGGTTTCACCATGTTGGCCAGGCTGGTCTTTAACCCCTGATCTCAAATGAACCACCCGCCTCGGCCTCTCAAAGTGCTGGGATCATAGGCGTGAGCCACCATGCCTGGCCCCAGTATACATATTTTGAATGAATGAATGAAGGGACAGTCAAAAAATGTTAGCTGTTAGTATCTTTGCACAAACAATAGGCCCACAGCAAACATCTTTTCCCAAATAAAAAGGAACTCCCCACCACAGAGATTATTTCACCCCTCCAGAAAAAAAAAAGATGACAAGTTTTTAAAAAGTGTTTTGTAGGCTGGGCATGGTGGCTCATGGCTGTAATCCCAGCACTTTGGGAGGCCAAGGCAGGCAGATCACCTGCGGTCAGGAGTTCGAGGCCAGCCTGACCAACATGGGGAAACCCCGTCTCTATTAAAAATGCAAAATTAGTCGGGTGTGGTGGCACATGCCTGTAATCCCAGCTACTCAAGGGGCTGAGGCAGGAGAATCACTTGAAGCCAGGAGGCGGAGTTTGTGGTGAGCTGAGATTGCGCCACTGCACTCCAGCCTGGGCAACAAGAGTGAAACTCTGTCTAAAGAAAAAAAAAAAAAAAATAGTGTTGTGTGTTGGAGCACAGTGGCTCATGCCTGTAATCTCAATGCTTTGGTAGGCCTCCCAATGTGGGAGGATCGCTTGAGGCCAGGAGTCACAAACCAGCCTGAGCAACATAGCAAGTCCCTATCTACAAAAAATAAAAATACAAAATTAGCCAGGCATGGTGGCACACGCTGTAGCCCTAGCTGTTCAGGAGGCTGGGGCAGAAGGATTGCTTGAGCCCAGCAGTTCTAGGCTACAGTGAGCTATGATTGAGCCACTGCACTCCAGCCAGGCCACAGAGAAACACCCTGTCTCTAAAAAAAAAAAAAAAAAAAAGAATGACATCTTATTTTGTCCTCTGTTCTCTGAAGTCCTTCTGCTTTCCTGAGGATGTCATGGTCCACGTGGACGAGCATGCAGTTCGCCTGACTCACCATCCCATGTCTTCCTCAGCTCTCATGACCTTTGCTTCCGCTCCCCTTAAGCTGCTCTTGTGATCCTTTGCACGGCTAGAGTTCTGAAACCTTAACCTCTAACGTTCTTTCTACCTGCCTTCTGTGGCAAATTATATTTTCCAAAGTGGCTCCAACAAGTTCTGCCATCCCGCGTGCTCTTCTTTTTTAAATTTTTAATTATTTTTTTAAATTTTTTGAGACTGGAGTCTCACTTTGTCACCCAGGCTGGAATGCAATGGTGTGATCTCAGCTCACTGCAACCTCTGTCTACCGGGTTTAAGCGATTCTTGTGTCTGAGCCTCCTGGGTAGCTGGGATTACAGGTGCCCACCAACACACCTGGCTAATTTTGTATTTTTAGTAGAGACGTGGTTTCTCCATGTTGGTCAGGCTATTCTCGAACTCCCAACCTCAGGTGACCCGCCTGCCTCAGCCTCCCAAAGGGCTGGTATTACAGACGTGAGCCACCACACCCGGCCTAATTTGTAAATATTTTAAACAGGAAACAGTAGACGCTGTGGACAACTAGATGTCATCGTCCACGTGGACGAGCATGCGGTTCGCCTGACTCACCATCCCATGTCTTCCTCAGCTCTCATGACCTTTGCTTCCGCTCCCCTTAAGCTGCCACACGAATGGCTCTTGTGATCCTTTGGACGGCTAGAGTTCTGAAATCTTAACCTCTAACGTTCTTTCTACCTCATGCCTATAATCCCAGCACTTTGGAAGGCTGAGGTGGGTGGATCCCTTGAGCTCAGGTGTTCCAGATCAGCCTGAGCAGCGTGGCCACACCCTGTCTGTACACAAAATACAAACATTTAGCCAGGCGTGGTGCCGCATGCCTGTAATCCCAGCTACTCAGAAAGCTGAGGCAGGAGAATCGCTTGAACCTGGGAGGTGGAGGTTTTGGTGAGCCAAGATTGCACCATTATACTGCAGCCTGAGCAACAAGAGTGAAACTTCATCTCAAAAAAAAAAAAGAAAAAATTTAGCCAGGCATGGTGGTGTGTACCTGTAGTCCCAGGTACTCAGAAGGCTGAGGTGAGGATTGCTTGAGCCCAGGAAATCAAGGCTACAGTGAGCCATGATCACACCACTGCACTCTAGCCTGGGTGACAGAGTGAGACCCTGTCTCAAAAATAATAATAAAATGAAAATTGATTTTTTTTTCTTTCTGAGACAAAGTCTTGCTCTGTCATCCAGGCTGAAGTGCAGTGATGTAATCTCAGCTCACTACAACTTCCACCTCCTAGGTTCAAGTGATTCTCCTGCCTTAGTCTCCTGAGTAGCTGGGATTACAGGTGTGCACCACCATGCTTGGCTAATTTTTGTATTTTTAGTGGAAACGGGGTTTCACCTTGTTGGCCAGACTGGTCTCAAACTCCTGACCTCAAGTGATCTGCCTGCCTCAGCCTCCCAAAGTGCTGGGATTATAGGCATGAGCCACTGTGCTCAGCCAGAAGTTGAATTTTTTTTTGCCCCTGAGGTGGAGTCTCACTCTGTCAGCCAGGCTGGAGTGCAGTGGCCTGATCGCGGCTCACTGTAACCTCCGCCTCCCCGGTTCAAGTGATTCTCCGGCCTCAGCCTCCCAAGTAGCTGGGATTACAGGTGCACATCACCACAGGCCGGCTAATTTTTGTATTTTTAGTAGAGATGAGGTTTTGCCATATTGTCAGGCTGGTCTCGAACTCCCAACCTCAGTTGATCCACCTGCCTTGGCCTCCCAAAGTGTTGGGATTACAGGCATGAGCCACCGCATCTGATCAGTTGAATTTTGTAATAAATAAACCGAAAAAATGTTTGATGTATTTAGAGGGTACGGGTGCAGGTTTTCTTATTGTGGAGCGCTGAGGTCTAGGCTTTGAGTGTTACCATGACCAAATAGTAAACACTGTACTCAGCAGAATATTCGCCCTTCGCCCTCCTCCCATCTTTTGGAATCTTCAGTGTCTATTTGTCCTCCTGTGTACCTCTTTTTTAACTCCCACACGTGAGAACACTCAGTATTTGCTTTGTTTCTGAGTTATTTGACTGAGGATATTTCCTCCAGTTCTATCCACACTGCTAGAAAAGACATGATTCATTCTTTTTGTGGCTGAGTCATGTTCCACGGTGTGTATGTACCACATTTTCTTTATCCAGTCAGCTACTGACGGACACTTAGGCTGATTCCGTATCTTTGCTACTATGAATGGTGCTGTGATAAACATGAGTACAGGCACCTTTTGATATATTGATTTCTTTCCCTTTGGGTAGATACCCAGTAGTGAGATTGCTGGTTGAATGGCAGTTCTATTTTTAGTTCTGTGAGAAGTCTCTGTACTGTTTTCCGTAATGGTTGTACTAATTTACATTCCCACCAACAGTGTATAAGCATTTCCTTTTCTCTGCATCCTCGCCAACATATGTTGTTTTCTGATTTTTAATTTTTAATTTTTATAGAGTGGGGGCGGTCTCATTATGTTGCCCAGGCAGGTCTCAAAATCCAGACCTCGAGTGATCTGCCCACTTGAGCCTCCCAAAGTGCAGGGTTACAGGTGCGAACCACCACATCTGAGGTGAGGATTGCCTGAGCCCAGGAAATCAAGGCTACAGTTTGTTTTCTGACTTTTTACTAGTAGCATGTGCTGGCTGCAGTGGCTCATGCCTGTAATCCCAGCACTTTGGGGGGGCCTAGGTGGACAGATCACCTGAGGTCAGGAGTTTGGGACCAGTCTGGCCAACATGGTAAAACCCTATCTATACTACAAGTACAAAAATTAGCTGGGCGTGGTGGCAGGCACCTGTAATCCCAGCTACTCGGGAGGCTGAGGCAGGAAAATCACTTGAACTCGAGAGGCAGAAGTTGCAGTGAGTCAAGACTGTGCCATGCACTCGAGCCTGGGTGACACAGCAAGACTCCCTCTGTTTTTTTTTTGTTGTTTGTTGCCCATGCTGGAGTGCAATGCCGCAATCTCAGCTCACCAAAACCTCCCGAGTAGCTGGGATTACAAGCATGTACCACCAAGCTCAGCTAATTTTGTATTTTCAGTAGGGATGGGGTTTCTCCATGTTGGTCAGGCTGGTCTTGAATTCCCGACCTCAGGCCACTGCACTCCAGCCTGGGTGACAGAGTGAGACTCCAACTCAAAAAAGAAATAAAAGAAATTATGTCACAAAAGTGCATTTAATGCAGGCAAATGGTGAGCATCAGAGAAATTGGTCTGGAGTCCAGAGACGCAGTGTCGCATTGGTTACAAGAGCGGTTCAGGATCCCAGCTTTACCACGTTAATAGCTGCCCGTGCCTAGCAAGATACTTATCCCCCCTTTGCCTCAGTATCTTCTCCATAAAATGGGGATGGCAGGAGTACAGTGGTCCATGCCTCAGAGGGTTTGACGAGGATCAAGTGGTGGGCACATGGTTAGTGCTCAATAAATGCTATAGCTATTATCTTTATTCTTGTTTCTATGAGTAAAAGAAAAATCCAACACTGGATCAGATTAAATTCTTCCAGAAGCAATGGCTTAAAATAAACTGCCATTCAAAACCTAAAATTATCATATTGGGTTAAAGCTATCCAAAATTTAACTGATCTATATTCCAGTATCTACACAAAATAGATAAATGTGTGTAGTTACTTAGAACATTTAACAACTGCATTTAAATGTAGATTCTCGGCCAGGCGCGGTGGCTCACACCTCTAATACCAGAACTTTGGGAGGCTGAGGCGGGTGGATCATCTGAGGTCAGGAGTTTGAGACCAGTCTAGCCAACATAGTGAAATCCGTCTCTACTAAAAATACAAAAATTAGCTGGGCATTGTGGCGGGCACCCTGTAATCACAGCTACTCAGGAGGCTGAGGCCGGAGAATTGCTTGAACCCAAGAAGCGGAGGTTACAGTGAGCCAAGATCGCACCACTGCATTCCAGCCTGGGCAACAGAGTGAGACCCCATCTCAAAAAAAGCAAAAAAGCATAAAAAATTAAAAAAAAAAAATGTAGATTCTTGGACTTTGTTTCATGTATGATTTCCAACAGCAGAGAGACCTAAGAATGCCTGCTTATTTTTTTTTGAGACCGAGTCTTGCTCTGTCACCAGGCTATAGTGTAGTGGCACGATCTCAGCTCACTATAGTCTCTGCCATATGGGTTCAATCAATTCTCCTACCTTAGCCTCCTGAGTAGCTGGGACTACAGGCATGCGCCACCATGCCCAGCTAATTTTTTTTTGTATTTTTAGTAGAGACAGGGTTTCACCATGTTGGCCAGGATGGTCTTGATCTCCTGACCTCGTGATCCACCTGCCTCATCCTCCCAAAGTACTGGGATTACAGGCGTGACCCACCAAGCCCAGCCAAGACTGTGTATTTTTATCAAGCCCTTTAGTGACCTTTATGATCAGGCAAACTCAGGTAATAACACTGATTGAAGGGTTGGTGAGTACATATTTTCCAGGTTTAAATGATATTGGACATAGAGCAGCTGTTCTAAAATTTTTTTACTGTTGTTTTCTGAGGTGGAGTCTTGCTCTGTAGCCCAGGCTGGAGTGCAGTGGCATGATTTCGGCTCACTGCAACCTTTGCCTCCCGGGTCCCGGTTCAAGCAATTCTCCTACCTCAGCCTCCCAAGTAGCTGGGATTACAGGCACGAGCCACCATGCCCAGCTAATTTTTGTATTTTTTTTAGTAGAGACGGGGTTTCACCATGTTGGCCAGTCTGGTCTTGAACTCCTGACTTCGTGGTCCACCCGCCTCGGCCTCCCAAAATGCTGAGATTACAGATGTGAGCCACCGCAACCGGCCTGTTCTCAAATTTTAATGTGCTTAAGAATCACCAGGAAAGTTGTTAAAAATTAGATATCCAGAGATTTAGACATTTAGGGATATAGATTCAGAGCTCTGGGAAACACTAAAAAATCTGCAATTTTAACCAGTTTCTTCTCTCCAGAGTGAATCATTCAGAGGCACTTATCTTCATCCATTCTGTGCTGCTGTAACAGGTGATTTATAATGAACAGAGATTTATTTGGCTCAGGGTTCTAGAGGTTGGGAAGTCCAAGTACAGGGGCTACATCTGGTGAGGGCCTTCTTGCTCTCTCGAACAATGGCAGAAAGTATCACATGGTGACAGAGAGCAGGAAGGAGGCTAAACTCATCCTTCAGAAGGAATCCACTCGTGCAATAATGAACCCCACTCCCACAATAACCACATTAACGCATTAAGGCAGAGTCTTCATGACCTAATCACCTCTTAAAGGTCCCACCTCTCCACATTGTTGTATTGGGGATTAGGTTCCTAACACATGAGCTTTGGGGGATACATACAAACTATAGCATTCTGCCCCTGACTACCCAAATTCACGTCCTCACATGCGAAATACATTCATTCCATCCCAATAGCTCCAAAAGTCTTAACTTGTTTCAGGACCAATGCAAAAGTTTAAAGTTCAGAGTCTCATCTAAATCAGACATGGGTGAGACCCATCCGTTCCCGGCAGACATTTTCATTTCAAAAAGGAGAAACAGGCCAAAAGAAAGAAGTAACAGGTCCAAAGTAATTCCAAAACCCAGGAAGGCAGACAAATTAAATCTTAAGACTCCAGAATAATCTTTTATTTCCTGTGCTGCTACCTGGACACATTGGGAGGGTTGAGTCCCCAAAGCCTAGAGCAGCCTTGCCCCTCTAGAGCTAGCAGTATAGGGCTACTATGCTGCTGTGCCCGCTGGGCTCACTTCACGCAGAAGCTGTCATGAGTTGAAGTATCGTGCCTTCAGCTCTCCCAGGCTGAAGTTGCACATTATCAACTCTACAGTTCAGCTAGGCACAGTGGCTCACGCCTGTAATACCAGCACTTTGGGAGGCCGAGGCGGGTGGATGACCTGAGATCAGGAGTTTAAGACCAGCCTGGCCAACATGGTGAAACCCCATCTCTACTAAAAATACAAAAATTAGCTGGGCCTGGTGGCATACGCCTGTAATTCCAGCTACTCAGTAGGCTGAGGCAGAAGAATCGCTTGAACCCGGGAAGCAGAGGTTTCAGTGAGCAGAGATTGCCACTGCACTCCAGCCTGGGCGACAGAGTGAGACTCCATCTCAAAAAAAAGTTAAAAAAAAATAAAACCTAGATTCAGGTTATACTTTTCAGGTTTCGAAATACCCTGTCAATAGTTTGGGACTCAATCTCTCATTTTATTACAAGTGATTATGACTTTTTTCAGAAGGGCAATGATAATGATAAATCTGATGCTTAAAGACATTTATCAGATGCTAGTATGTGGAGCACACTGAAGAAATGAAAGAATAAAGGAGATGCAAACTGTTGCATTAGCTGTGGTATGACATGTTAAGGACCCCAGCTTTATTAAGTCACACTTAGTAAATCGCTTGAACCCAGGAGGCAGAGGATGCAGTGAGCCGAGATCGTGCCACTGCACTCCAGCCTGGCGACAGAGCAAGACTCTGTCTCAAAAAACAAACAAACAATACTCTGGTTTCTCTTCAGGTCCTATAAATCTTTCCATGGAGAGGAACAGTTATGAGTCTTTATACAATTTTTTGAGGCCTTGTGTTTAACGAGGCTAAATAAAAAAACAAACAAAAAACTCTACAGTTGTTGGGTCTCAGAGGTGGCCCCACTCTTGCAGCACCATTAGGCTTTGCCCTGGTGGGGTCTTTGCAGTAGCTCCACCTCTGTGACAAACTTCTGCCTGGGGCTCCTAGACCTCCCAGGTTCAAGCGATTCTCATGCCTCAGACTCCTGAGTAGCTGGGATTACAGGTGCCTGCTACTACTCCTGGCTAATTTTTTGTATTTTTTTTAGTAGAGATGGGGTTTCACTATGTCGGCCAGACTGATCTCGAACTCTTAACCTTGTGATCTACCTGCCTCGGCCTCCCAAATTGGGCCATATGGCCTTTGCCACAACTATTCAGCCCTGCCACTATAATACAAAAGCAGCCGTATACCATGATGACTCAACCAATGTGGCTATGTTCCAATAAAACTTTATTGGCAATGATGAGCAGGCTGATTGGGCTCATGAGCTATAGTTCCCCCAGCCGGCTCTAACCACCTGTTGCCCACTCTTGGACTCAGGCAGGACCCGCACCTCACCTCATCATCAGTGTTAGCCCATCCCTGGTGAGTTTCTCTCCTCTGCAATTCACCGTCCTCTCCTCTCCAAACAAAATCCGACATAGCTTATTCTTCCTTGAACATCTGATGTTATTTTACTTACATTTCTTAAACTGCTGTCTGATATCTGGGAACATATTCCCATGCCTTTTATCTTATTTTTGCCTCCAGTAATATATGCTTTTGACAGAGTAGTGTGTTTGAGAGTGCATTTCCCTCATTAAAAAGAATACTGCTGCATGTATACACTTTTCAGTCAGCAATAATTACTGCCAAATAGAGCAAGGCTTCTAATTAACAAGCAAATTCCAAATTCCAAATGGTGTACCAGACTACTTAATTAGATCTGTTGCTTTTTAATTCCCTCACTGAAAGTCTCAGGCATGGCTTTAACTCTATTTAGTCAGCTATTTTCTTTAGCCTAACCTTGGTCTTAATCTAGATCATGCTAATTATTCTCACTAATTTATTTGTTTACTGCAGGTAGAGGCTCTCTTACCCTACACAGGTCAAGGAATGTGAAAACCTCTGTGATCCATAACTCTGGTTTTATCTCCCAGGCAACAAGAGCAATACCTGACAATGGTTTGTTTCATTTTCAGATCTAAGTTTTTTTTTCTTCTCTCTTGCCTGCAACCTCTGCATTTGTTACAAAATAGAATATTTCAATTCCAACAAATGGCATGGAAAAGCAGTATGTAGCCTGGTTTTACTAGAGAACTGAAGACCAGGGCTAACATGAAGATACTGTGCTAGGAAATGGCAGGAGAGAAGGTTGAAAAGTTTAACGAGGATTTTAGCAAGAGGGCCTCAGAGTGCTTTCCTACTTTCTCTGGACTCCCAATTTCCAGCTGTTTCTCTGCAGTCTGGCACCTGCAAGCCATTAGCAGACCTGGAGGAATGCAGCAAAGCCTCTACCCAGGCCCACGGGAAAAAGCTTAGGCAGGATTTTTTTCCCTCTTGAAGCCAGATCAAATGTATGAGTTTTCTATTACTGCTGTTACAAATGATCATGCATTTAGAGGCTTAAAAACAGCACGGATCTATTATCTTACAGTTGCGGAGATCAGAAGTTCAAAATGGGTCTTACTGGACTAAAAGAAAATTGTTGGCAGAGCTGAATTCCTTTGAGAGGCTTTATGGAAAAAGTCCATGTGTCCTTGCCTTTTCCAGGCCACCTACATTCCTTGGCTTGTGGCCTCTTCCTTCATCTTCAAAGCCAGCAGAGGAGCATCTTCAAATCTCTATAGGACTCTGACCCTCCTGCCTCCCTTCCTCACTTGTAAGGAACTTATGATTACATTGGGCACACCTAGGTAATCAAGGATAATCTCCCCATCTCAAGGTCATCTGATTAGCAGCCTTAATTCCATCCACAATCTTAATTCGCTGTTGTAATAGAACACGTTTACAATTTCTTGGGATTAGATATCTTTGGGGGGGGACCATTATTCCATCTATTACATCAACTGAGTATAGGATTCAATCGTTGAGAGTACTGGTGCGTCTCTATGCATTTTGTCAAAATTACTGAATTCCAAAATGAAGAATACATTTTTACAACATTCTAGAAATAAAATTTAGTGCTGTATACATACACATAGGAGATTAACATTACGTTTATCTGTAGAATGAATATGGAAGAGCGTGGACACCCGCAGACTAAAATCGAGGAAATGTGTTTCCATCTAAGATATCATTCACCCATCAAGGAAAATGAAGACATTTGGAAATATGCCAGAATTCCAAAAGTATATAATCTGTGAACATTCAAAGAGAAGATTCAAGAAAAAACTTTAAGCCAAACAACAAAATATCTCAAACAGAGATTGGAGGACAGAGCAAGGGGGAAAAAAGATCAAATGGTGGCCAGTAATGAATATTTCAAAAACTGTATACATCGTTACGTCTAAACAGAGGATAGTAGAATATAAAAATTAGAAAGTATGGATTTACTTTACTTGGCTGACCTTAGTTATAGAAATCTAATTTACCCTTTTATTTGACGAGAAACCTTGTGAGGAAGCTAGACTTGGTGACATAAGTCCTTAAGGGCTGTGCTAATATTGCCTATCTTAGCAAGATAAGGAAAAAAATATATACAGAATATATCCTGGTGACCCCTAGAGCACTCTAAACAAACACACAGTGCTGGAAACTAAACGCATTCATTCTCTGGGAGAATAAACCATATTCTAGCTTAGTTAGAGGTGTCGACCCTAAATTTACTGACAGTTATAAGAAAAAAAAATAAAAAACAAGAATTCCTGAGAAATTTAAGTGTTTGACAACCAGGACTGTAAATATAATGGTTTAACCACAAAGCTTTAAAACGTTTGTTATGGGAAATTGACTTTCTTCACGTCAGCTGTAAATTAACTCATCAGTGTTGAGATAAGTAATGTACCACTCAGGATGTGAACTTTCTGGACTCATGATGATGAATCCACCACACTGTGCCTGTTCTCCTGTTTTTCAGAGCACTTTTTCTTCCCTTACCAGTTCTATTCCCAACAGGTAGAGAAGTGATTTAAGCTGCCTCTGACAGATCTGATCCATATACAGTACAAAGCCTCTTTCTTCTATGCACTGAGTGAAATACTAACAACAGTCTTGTACTAAAAGTTATAAATTTAGCAAAACCTAGGACTTGAGGGGATGGGAGGCAGTTAAGTAAAATTAGAAGGATAGTCTAAATTTATCTTCTTTCTGGTGTATGAATAAAAGCGATAGGGAAATAGATATCTGAAGTATATAGGAATTGTATCTTGCTTTCATGTAATAGTCAAGAAACAGTATTTAATTATGAAGCTACTTATTCACACAAACAAAAAAAAGCTAACGCATTTTCAAAAGTAGAAATTTTAAGAGATCACATTCTCTGATCATAATCTGACACAGATAGACAAAAAATAAAACTATGCCTCTATTACTCAGAAAATAATAAATCACTTCTACATCAATCTTGGATAGAAAAGTCAAAATAAAACCATGAACTATAGGTAGACCAGTGAAAGGAAGGCCACTACATTCTAAAACCTCTGTCACACAGGCCAGGCACAGTGGCCTGTAAGCCCAGCACTTTGGGAGGCAGGTGGATCACTTGAGGTCAGGATTTTGAGACCAGCCTGGCCAACATAGTAAAAATACAAAAATTAGCTGGGTGTGGTGGTGGGCACCTGTAATCTCAGCTACTTGGGAGGCTGGAGCAGAAGAACTGCTTGAACTCAGGAGGCAGAGGTGTAGTGAGCCGAGACTGTGCCACTTCACTCTAGCCGGGGCAACAGATCAATAATTTATCTCTAATAATAATAATAAAATGTCTGGTGCACAATGAAAGCTATACTCAGTGGGAGATTACAACCTTGAAAGCTGTGTTGGGGGTCCCCAAGACCACCCTCAGGCTTGTCAATACACTAGAAGAACTCGCAGGACTCAGAAAAGCTATTGTGCGCACAGTTATGGTTTATGGCAGGGAAAGGATGGAGATTAAAACAGGAAAATGCAAAGCGTTGTGGAGCAAAGTCCATGGGAAACCAGGTGCAAACTTCCAGATGTCCTCCCCCAGTACAGAAACACAGATGCATTTAATTCTCCTAGCAAGAATGTGTGATTACACATGCAAAGTACTGCCAGTCAGGGAAACTTACCTGAGGCTTGGTGTCCAGGGTTTTTATTGGCAGAGTCACTAACATGAACACAGTACGTGTATGATTAACCTCAGCCACTCAGAACAAAAATAGCAAAAAGAAGCATCACCGAAAATCACACTGTTAGCAGAAACCATCTGACTAAAATAGTACCAGGTAGCCCAAAGCCTCAGTCACGCAAAACTCTCTGATCCTGCAGAATATTTCAACATCTCAGGGCTCAGCTCCCAAGAGCCAGCTAAGACTGATCCTAAGGACAGGCCTTTTTTGGGAAAGAGCAACGTTTAGCGGCCAGGTCTGCAGTTAGCATCTTCTGCACAAATGCCTCCATGATTTTAGAAGAAACAATACATTTTTTAAAAATACAATTCTTGGTTTAAGAAATTAGAAATACAAACAAAAGACAGCACAAAAAGGAATTAAGATAACAAAAAGAAATAAAATGTAATAATAGGTTAAATATAGCCCAAAGCCAGTTCTTCCAAAAGACTGATAAAATAGACAAACACTCATGAGTTTAATCAAGAATTAAAGAGAACAAAAATAGACAAGCTTAGGAATGAGAAAGAAAGCATGATCATAGATAAGGAAGGCAATAAAATAAAGATATCCTAGATACAATGCATAGAATAAAGGACAGAACCTGGAGGAAATGTGTGTATGTATGTATGTATGTATGTATGTATATGTGTGTGTGTGTGTGTATATATATATATATATATATTTTTTTTTTTTTTTTCTTTTTTGAGACGGAGTTTCATTCTTGTTGCCCAGGCTGGAGTGCAATGATGCAATCTTGGCTCACTGCAACCTCTGCCTCCCAGGTTCAAGCAATTCTCCTGCCTCAGCCTCCCTAGGGATTACAGGCATGCGCCTCCACAGCCAGCTAATTTTTGTATTTTTAGTAGAGACGAGGTTTCTTCATGTTTGTCAGGCTGGTCTTGAACTCCTGACGTCAGGTGATCTGCCCGCCTCAGCCTCCCGAAGTGCTGGGATTACAGGCGTGAGTCACCGCACCCGGCCAGAAATGTATATATTTTGAGCAAAAATATAAGCTCTCATTGTTGAGCCCAGAGGAAGGAAAAACCATGAATAAAAAAATTACCATAGAAGGATGGGAAAGATAATGGAAGATCTAGTTAAGAAAGACAGCAGTATAAGATACTGCCACAGCTGAGGAAAGCCCTCTAGCAGGGAGATGCAGGTGCTGGCAGCTGGAAGTCCAGCAGGCATTCACAGAAAAAGTAAGGGCCAGAGGATGTGACAGAACATTGAGAGTATATGCAACAACTACTAGGGCAAAAATATGTTAATTGCCCTGATAGGCAAGTAAATGCAAATTAAAACAATAGACATCATCATACCCATTAATATTGGCAGTTACAATGAGGAATTACAGACGCCTATGGTTGGAGGCCCACAAGATAACAGATTGTCTTGTATTTGGTGGTGGAAATACAAATTGTCACAACCTATTGAGAAACAATCTAATAATATCCATTAAAATTCAAGTTTGTGTGTGTGTGTGTGCGTGCGTGTGCGTGTGTGTGTGTAATTTGTTTTAGCAATTCCAGTCGTGGGGATCCATCCCATGGAAATAAAATAAAAGCACCACTCTATAGGAACATATAATCAGCGAAGTTTTACAGCAATATTGTAGAGGTTTTTAGAAAAGAAAATGCCCATCAATAGGAAAATGGCTAAAGACATATTAATACCGCCATACCATGTACAATTGTTCAGCTATTAAAAATGAGTTATGGCCAGGCATGGTGGTTCACGCCTGTAATCTCAGCACTTCAGGAGGCTGAGGCAGGGGGATAATTAACGCCAGGAGTTCAAGGGCAGCCAGGGCAACATAGCGAGAGTCCATCTCTACTAAGAATTTTTTAAAAAATTAATTTATAAAATAAAATTTTTAAATGAGTTAGATCTAAATAGATCAAATCAGAAGAATTTTTCAACATATTATTAAGTGAGAAAGCTAGGATATGGAGGAATTTCCACAATATGATTTTATAAAAAAAAATTAAATCACATTGTGTCTGTGTTTATGCTTATACGAAAGCAGGAAGGAAGGTCTAGAAGGATGCTCAGTAGCTTGTTACACAAGCTCCTGCTGGTGGTGGAGAGAGATGGTAGTCATGCCAATGTTCGGGAAAGAGGGAGAGAGACCCAAGATTTAAAAATATGTATGATATCTGTATTAGCCCATTTTCGCATTGCTATACAAAACTCCCTGCGACTGGGTAACTTACACATATATGAAGAGGTTTAACTGACTCACAGGTCCATATTGCTGGGAGGCCTCAAGAAACACCGTCACCGTGGAAGGCAAAAGGAAATAAAGACACTTCTTACATGGTAGCAGGAGAGACTGAGGGAGGAAGTGCCACACTTTTAAACCATCAGATCTCGTGAGAACACACTGAGTATCACAAGAACAGCATGGGAGAAATCTTTCCTCATGAGTGGAGTGATTTATAAAGAAAACAGCTTTGTTGTTTTTTCTTTGCAATGGAGTCTCCCTCAGTCACCCAGGCTGCAGTGCGGTGGTGTGATCTCCGTTCACTGCAATCTCCACCTCCTGGGTTCAAGCGATTCTCCTGCCTCAGCCTCCCAAGTAGCTGGGACTACCGGTGCATGCCACCATGCCTGGCTAATTTTTTGTATTTTTAGTAGAGACGGGGTTTCACCATGTTGGCAAGGCTGGTCTCAAACTCCTGGCCTCAAGTGATCCACCCACCTCAGCCTTCCAGAGTGCTGGGATTTTATAGGTGCCAGCCACAGAGCCCGGCCAAAGAAAAGAGGTTGAATTGACTCATGGTTCTGCAGGCTGTACAGGAAGCATGATGGCTTCTGCCTCTCGGGAGGCCTCAGGAAACTTACAATCATGGCAGAAGGTGAAGTGGAAGCAGGTACATCTTATGTGGCCAGAGAAAGACCAGAGAGAAAGGGAAGGGGAAGGTACACACTTCTAAACAAACAGATCTCACGATAACTCACTCACTATTATGAGAACAGTATCCAGAAGATGGTGCTAGACCATTCATGAAGGGTCCACCCCATCAGCCAGGCGCCTCCTACCAGGCCCCACCTCAAACACTGGGGATTACAATCTGACATGAGATTTGGGAGGGGCTACAGATCCAAAACATACCAGTTGGTGCTAAAGTAAATTTAGCATCACTATGCCAGTCTCAAATAATAGGTTTGTGTGTTTTTGTTTTGAGACAGAGTAGCACACTGCTACCCAGGGTGGAGTGCAATGGCGAGATCTGCAATCTCTGCCTCCCAGGTTCAAGCAATTCTCCTGCCTCCATCTCCCGAGTAGCTGGGTTTACAGGTGCCTGCCACCATGTCCAGCTAATTTTTTGTATTTTTAGTAGAGACTGGGTTTTGCTATGTTGGCCAGGCTGGTCTTGAACTCCTGACCTTGTGATCCACCCACCTCGGCCTCCTAAAGTGCTGGGATTACAGGCATGAGCCACCACGCCCGGCCTAAAGAATGGTTTTAGAATTCATTAATATAAACCATTTCATTTTTTTAAACATGCCAAAAACGTTTACTCCTATCTGTTTCATAGCGGGGCCGGCTCAAGTGTTCCCTTATCTTTGCCTTCTTTCCTACTCTCTGCAAATGAATGAAAACCGATCACTCTTCTGAACCCTCAAAGACTTTAGCTTTCATTATCAGTTCCTGTCATCCAGGAAAGAGATACCAATATAGAGTAAGACATGCAAGAAATGTATTAGGGAATCGGAATCCCCTGTAGAAGGTAAAGGAGAGGAGGAACAAGAGTAGGCAGCGCTTCCAGACCAGGCTTGCAGTTTGACACCTGTGAAAGAAGAGGAAGGAGGAGGAGTCAGAAAGAACCTCAGACTCCAGCACAGCTCTGAGAGTCTGGCCAGGATGATGGCGTGCCCTGGACCAAAGATTGTTAAGAGTCCCGCACCAGGCCCGGATGACTCGGCTCAGGTGTCCCATCCTGACTGGCTGGGAGCAGCCCAAGGAGGGTGTGGCCCTGGGTGAAGTCTGCAGTGAGTCCTGGAGGTGTGGCAGGTGGAGCTCGGGTTAGCTAACTTCACTCCCCATGGCAGGTCCCCTCCCGGAGGATCTGCAGAAAAATCTGCACAGCACAGCACAGCAGGGCTATCCCACTCTACGTCTCACTCGCCGTGGCTCACTTCCAGGCTTTATTAGAATTACTTCTTACATATCTTACTTCCCTACCTAGTTCGTCGCATTCTTGAGCATAGGATCCATGTCTGTTTTATTCTTGGAAATGCACAACACTGGATATACTTGGAGGGACCTAGAGACTCATATCTCAGGATCCCCAATTTATTAAGCCAAAAGGAAAAGTCAAGCGGGGAACTGCACCAGGCAAAGCTGCCTTGCATTGGATTCCTGAACAACATGGCTACAAGCAAAAACAAGCTACCTCCCTCCCTCACCATTTGCCCACAAGGAAATTCCCTGTGGACAAAGGACAGACAGAACTCAAAGTCATCCCTCTGCTCACGTGGGGCAAATGCATATCTGACTGCTTCCTCTGCCCTATCGTTTCACTGAGCCAGACTGAGGCCTGAGTGACTATTCATCTACCCTCCTCTCACAGGTAAATTGTGTATTCAGTGAAAGGCTAACCAGAGACTCAAAAGAAGGCAACTGACTGTCTTAACTACTTACGGCATGGAAGCCCTCTTATCGGCTTCAAGTTGTCTGGCTTTTCCGAATCACTGTACATCTTACACATACTGACTGATGTCTCCTGTCTCCACAGAACGTATAAAACCGAGCTGTTCACTGACCACCTTGAGCACCTGTTGTCAGGATCTCTTTAGGCTGGGTCATGGGTGTGTCCTTAACCCTGGCAAAATAAACTTTCTAAATTGATTGAGATGTGTCTCAGATACTTACTTTTGGGTTCATACAACACAAAACAAATGGTCGGAAATGGATTTCCACAGTAATAATTATTTCTTGAATACATCATGGTGTGAAATGGAGAGTTTCCTCAGATTCTGCAGTGAATTGTCCCGAGCATCTTTTGAATACAACAGTTTCCTATCCTGACAGCCTTATCTTGTTTACTCAGGAGTTCAAGTGTTCACCCACTTCCTAAATACCCTTCCTTCCTTGACAGCGACAGGAAGTTAAGTGACACCAATGATTTTCAGGAGCAGGTATTTACTCCATATCACATTCCCGTCCACTCTGCGCAATACTCCACCTGCTACTATGCATGTATGACATTAATTGTACGCATTTATCATGCACCTGTTACAGGCAAATTTATATACATTTACCATGCACTTTTTAGAGGTAAATTTATACACGTTTACCTTGCACCTTTTAAGGACTCAAGCTGTATGTACAGGTGACACAAACTACGGACGTCACTTGATAAACAGTTCTAGTTTGAATAAACCAAATTCAACTTAGTATAATACTAATAAGCAAGAGACTGCTGCTAGTCATACCAGGATCAGTCTAAATCATCTCTCTTCTCAACATTCTCTTTTTGTAATATTGGGTATTGTTTGGATGGAGAGTTACTCTTTTTCTTTTTAAATCAAAATGTTAATATTGCTCTTTTGAACTACTGGTTAAGAGCTGCCACCCTGAAGGTCTCATGGAAAAAAGATAAAAGGGAAGAAGTCATAGTTCTTTTTTATAACCTGGTATCACTATTACTCATGCTGGTCAAACGGCTGTTGGTAGCACTACCATTGCTGTTTTGCCAGTAATTCACTATCAGTTGAAAACATAGAAGGTAGCTTACATTCATTCAAATACATATGTGCATGGAAAGAAAGAAATATTTCCTTTGGACTACTGTATTTCAGAACTCTGAGAGCACCATGGGATTAATGTCTAGCCTGAAAAGGGAGAGAAGAAGAACAAACTTTTTATTGAGTGTTATTTTATTTTAAAAGAAACACTAATTTTTCATTTTCCGCAGTCACTTGCACCATGTTTATGCAATTATGAATCAAGAAATATTTTTGAGTTCCCCCTAAATCATTTATAGCACAGAAGACCCACTTCATAAGAGATCCAGGCTAGAATTTTTTAAATTGTCTACAATAAAGATCACATGAGCTGAAATTTATGAATAGTGGAGGCTTTACAAGTTGAATCCTGAGCAAGTTGGAGAATCTTCACTCTTCCCCCCATCTAAGTTTTTGAGGATGAAAAACTGTCCCCACACCCAGGAGGTGAGAATTTTATTTCCCTATGAAACAAAAAGAACAGGAACATTGACCTGCGACCAACCCAAAGTACACTCAGAAACCTTTGAAAATCAAAAGCTGAAAATAACTGTCACCCCCAGTCACCATTTAGCAACCTGGAGAGCTTGGTTTAATTTTTAAAGTGTCCCATGGTTGCGATCTAATATTTTGACTCCCTGCAGCTGTTAGCTTCTGAGTAGCATTCTGTTTAACGAGAAAGAATCATCTATTAGAGCAGGTGCATTTCCACACGGCTGTCAGCATTATGCATTCCACTGGACACCTTTGTGTCCCATGCAGTGTCAACCGCTCTCACCTCTGTTGAATTGTAGAAAATAGAAGCTTATATCAAATTACCATTTCAGCACTGACAGTTCTGATAATCATTCATTTCAGGAAAAGAGCAAATCTGATTTAGCCAAAGTGCAGGTTATTAGGAGACAGTGGTGATTATGAAACTTCGGTCCCCTGATAGCTACTCTCCACTGAAATAAATAATCCTTTAAGAAAATATGATGGTGCTCCTCTTCCTTCCTCTCTCAAATATTAGTTTTGTACCTAGTGAATGAAGTCAAATGACATATTGCAGAAAATCTCTTGAAGACAAGATTGAGCTGAGGACCTGGGTCACCTGAACACAGTGGTTTTCACCTCTGGTTCTCAGGTCTGATTGAAACAAGTTTTTGAAATTACAGTTCAGTCCCTAGAGGGCCCTATAGGATAGTCAATCCACATCAAAAAGCCATTGCAGGTATGAGTTCATGCTGATTTTATGTGACAGCCTGTTTCCATTTAGACTGGTTCAAGCGCCACAGAGCGGAATCACTCCTCTTCTGGCAAGATTAAAAGCTTACCCATTTTTGAACAGAATCCTTCACCTGCAATTGCTCTTATTACTTTTTGTTTTCCCAGAATCATAAAATCTTTCTTTTCTGATGGCAGAAAACATTTCACCATCCATTCACCTTTATTTCTCCTTGCAGAACAGAAGTATCATAACTAGGACACCAGCCAGCTCAAGGGGTGTTCCTTAATTTTGGTTATAGAGAAGAATTACAAGGCTCTAACCACAACTAATAGCAGGCCTTAAGATTTTTAAAATGTCAGCCGGGTGTGGTGGCTCACGCCTGTTGAGCATCTAAATCTGGCTGGGCACCGTGGCTCACGCCTGTAATCCCGGCACTTTTTGAGGCAGAGTTATGCAGATAACTTGAGGCCAGGTGTTCAAGACTAGCCCAGCCAACATGGTGAAACACTGTCTCTACAACAAATGCAAAAATTAGCTGGAGGTGGTGGCAGGTGCCTGTAATCCCAGCTACTTGGGAGGCTGAGGCAGGAGAGGTGGAGGTTGCAGTGAGCCAAGATTGTGCCACTGCACTTCAGCCTCGGCAACAGAGCCAGACCCTATCTCAAAACAGTAAAAAGTCCAGAGGAATCGTATAATCTACTCAATGGGTCTCTCATTTCTGCCTATCAATGAGTTAAACATTTTTTCCCGTAAGATTCAACTTTTGGGAAATCCACTGGATTTAGTGGGAAAATAAATTAATACAAAGGCTTTTAAAATCTTATTTCTTCAGTGTGATTAGTATTGGACAAATCCTTAAGGAGACAGGTTAACTGAAAATTTATTAAAATCTCTAAACAAGTTGAAGATTATGATGATCACGGGTTATTCATTTATTTAGGAATTGTATGTATCTGAATTCAGATAAT
Organism: Lagothrix lagotricha; assembly: GCA_963574225.1. Classification (NCBI taxonomy): domain Eukaryota; kingdom Metazoa; phylum Chordata; class Mammalia; order Primates; family Atelidae; genus Lagothrix; species Lagothrix lagotricha. The sequence goes on from CAUYNB010007462.1 coordinate 25,632, forward strand.
AAAATCAGAAGACGGTGGTTCAAAGAACTGCTGGTGAATGCTTTACAGGAAGCTGAGAACAAAGCTGAATGATATGGGCCTAGGAGTCACACAGACCTGAGTTGAAATCCTGCTGGCTTCTCCTTTTTTTAGTGGCTTTGGATAAATTGTTCACCTTCTCAATGTCTCTGCCTTATTTTTAAGGTAGTGGTTGTCGAACATCTCCTAGTGGTGTCTGCTTAGACTTCACAGTGTCCTTTCTCTAAGTACAGTCCCCTCCTCCCATGTTCCTGCTCAGACTGGAGCGTTGGCAGCCACGCGAGTTTTTTCCCCCCACCTTTATTGAGACAGATAAAAGTTTGTTGATTGACAAATAAAAATGTCAGCCAGATGCAGTGGCTCACGCCTATAATCCCAGCACTATGAGAGGCCAAAGTGGGCAGCTTGCTTGAACCCAGAAGTTCAAGACCAGCCTCGGCAATACAGTAAAATCCTGTCTCTATTGAAAAAGAATACAAAATATTAGCCAGTTGTGTACTCCCAGCTACTTGTGAGGCTGAGGAAGAACCACTTGAGCCTGGGGAAGTGGAGGCTTGGTCACTGACAATCTCAGGGAAAACTTTTCAGGGTCTTCCCCTTTTGCATAAGATCTATAGTTTTGTTTCCCTGCACCCTCAAACTTCTGGGCTCAAGAGACACCCCCACTTGGGCCTCTCAAATACCTGAGGCTACAGGTATGTGCCACCAGTCTGGGCTAGTTTTTAAAATGTTTTGTAGAGATGAGGTCGCACTACATTGTCCAGGCTGGTCTCAAACTCCTGGGCTCAAGCGATCCTCCCATCTTGGCCTCCCAAAGTGCAGCGATTTCAGGTGTGAATCACTATGTCCAGCTCCATCCTGCCTTTAAAATGTCCTCCTTTCCTGCTGACAAGTGATGGTAAGAAAAATAATTTAAAAAAAAAGAAAGAAAAAGAAAAATGTCCTCCCCACCCCACTTGTCTTGGACAAAGTAGTCTCCACTGGTTTGTTTATTGGGGAAATGAAAGAAAGAGCTTTAGAGATGAGGACAGCAAATGTCTTAGGGCAGACATCTCTGAGCTCTCTTCTGAGACCTGGCTGGTGGCTAAGCAGGCAGAGCTCTCAGCATGGCAAAGCAGCTGAATTCATCAACTCTGAATCTGACATACAGTTGAAATATTGGAAACTTAAAAACTATGCCAGTTTTAAGCTTTGAGACTGTAGGTCTATGAAAAATAAAATGGGAATGAGATCATTGTCTCGTCAGGAATCTAGCTTCCATGAAGTGTCTGGGGAAAGACAGATGTTACGTTTAGTGTCAGAAGTGCCTTTCGTACTGCTCTTTATTAAACAAAGGCGCTTTGCCATCCTCTTTGTGTCAGAGGTTAACAGGTCATACCTCCAAGTGCCTAATATTATACATACACTTATGTATGTATAGATAAGGAGCTAGAATGAAAAGTCAAACTTCTCACCTGTAATGGGATGATGTAAGGTGGCTGGTTTGTTTTTGTGTCTGATGGTATTAGTCTGTTTTCATGCTGCTGATAAAGACATACCTGAGACTGGGTAATTCATGAAGAAAAGGAGGTTTAACGGATTCACAGTTACAGGTGGCTAGGGAGGCCTCACAATCATGGGAGAAGGCAAAAGTCATGTCTTACATGGTGGTAGGCAAGAGAGAATGAGAACCAAGTGAAAGAGGAAACCCCTTATAAAACTATCAAATCTCATAAGACTTATTCACTACCATGAGAACAGTATGGGGAAAACTCCCCATGATTCAGTGATCTCCTCCTGGATCCTCCCACAACACAAGGGAATTATGGGAGGTACTGTTCAACATGAGATTTGGGTGGGGACACAGCCAAACCGTATCACTTGCCTTGCAACACTGCCAAGGTTGGGAGCTCACAAAATGCTTCCAGGTTCATGGCTCGACCAACAAATGTAGTGAAGTCCTTAACGTCAGAATTCATTGATTCCAAATTTTATTACGCAGAAGACATAAAAACATCCTTGGAATGCATGTCGTAGGAAACCTACAGAGTCCTCTGGTTGAAGATGTTTTAAAAAACAGTGTTCACCCTTTTGCTGGAAGTGGAGGGAAGACAGGGAAACCCTAAAACCTTCCAGTGTTTTGTAATAATCCTCAGAAAGGCTGTGACAAAAATGAATGATCCTAACATTTTCTTAAGGCATACAGAAGAATCCAAAGACTTCCGAAGGCCAAAGGGTTCTGTTTTGTTTTATTCACCACACTAAATGTATTGAATGATATTGTGGAAGAGAAAATCTGCTGACTCTCCTCTCTTGCCCAATTTCCTAATTTGCATCCAGAGGCCATGTAGGCTGCTTAAAAGCTAGCTAAAAATGAGTTATAATAATAAGAATTTTGTGAAGTGTTTTCAGACTGCATTTCCTGACAACTAAAATACCACTCACCGGTTGCCTACAAACATGCCAAAGAATAGCAAAAACACTGGCAAAATTTTTCTCACGAACCAAATAAATAACTGACTCAAGGGCTGCAGACATAAATAATACTCTTGTTCTTCACCCAGATGGAGGAGGCAATCTAGGATGTTGGTAAAGAAGGAAGTTTGTTTTCTGCAATTCATTTATAATTATATTGTAGTTACACAAGCGAATGATATTGTTCTCAGAAAACACTTGGTGAAGCCAGGCGCAATGGCTCACACCTATAATCCCATCACTTTGGGAGGCCAAGGTGGGAGGGCTGCTTAAGCCCAGGATTTCAAGACCAGCCTTGCAGCATAGTGACACCTTGTCTCTACCAAAAGATACAAAAGAAATTAGCCAGGCATGGTGGCATGTGCCTGTAGTCCCAGCTACTTGGGAGGCTGAGGTGAGAGGATCACTTGAGCTCAAGAGGTGGAAGCTGCAGTGAGCCGAGATTGCCCCACTGCACTCCAGCCTGGGCAACAGAGCAAGACTCTTGTCTCAGGAAAGAAAAGAAAATACCTGGTGATTTAGGGATTTAGGGTGAAGGATCATAATCTCATTCATTTAACCCCAAATCAATTGGTAGTTTCATGTAAAGGGGCATATGAGGAATTTATTATACTATTCTTGAAAATGTTATTACTAGGAAATTCGAAGTATTTCAGAATAAGAAGTTTTTAAACATGTAATTTTTCTAGTTTCCACTTATCACCTGTAAATCTAGCTCAAGTTTTGAATCTTTAAATTTCTTACCTATAAATTGAGGATGAAACACTAGTGACAACCACAAAGAATTCAATGAAATGACAACTCAAGAAAAGTTGATGATAGTTTATACAAATCTTCAAAGTTCTTTTTAATGACAGATTATGTATTTTGGTTTTGGTCAGTTACAAGTAGTTGAGTCCTTATATGATATCTACTATAAGAAAATATACTGATAACATCTTTATTACAGGGGAGTACTGGAACTGACCCCATAGCTTTTTAATTATGCCTCATTTCTACAGAGTTGCCCATTCAGAAAACAAAATCTATTCATGATAGAGAGAAAAAGCATTCAAAATCCAGGCAATTCCTCTGAAGACCTTTACATACCCATATGACCAGTTATTAATGTCCTCTTGAATTTCAGAGAGTTAGAAATATGACATCTCTGGTTAAGAGTTTTAAAATCTGAACTTTAGACTTTTCAGTAATGATATGGTACATTCCTACTAAATTTCATTTATGAAATTGTAATTTCAAAGAACCTTGGTGACTACATACATTGCCATTCAAACTAGACAACTTTGAGAATGAAAAGGATGAACGAGGACTGTCCGGGCAAGCTAGGATGTGTGATTACTGTATTAACAATAAACTTTTATAAGCTGTTGACTTATTGATGCAAAATGAAAAGGTGCATTATCTTCGGAGATGTTTATTACTAGGAAACCAACCACTGTTCTGTAGATAGAACTACTACGGTGCTGCTAATGTACAAGAAATTGCATGATTCTTAGAAGAGCAACTTGGGTGACTACTGAATGAAAGGGCAACTATTTTAGGAAGCCGTCAGCATTGAGCTTGTTAGACAAACTTGTTGAAATATCACTATATTTACCCAAAGATCAGTAGGTCCAGAAAGTCTACTACAAAGTCTGAGATATTATTCATAATCTCTCTCTTCGATGTTAATGCTAGTATCACAGTGCATGTACACCGTGATATTATTTGTAATATCGCTCCTAGATATTGCTGCTAATATCACAGTGGGTGTATATGCTGTGTGCACACTCTCTGTGATATTACTCAAAACATCTTTGATAATGCTGCTAATATCACAGTGGTTGTACATCCTATGTGTATACCCTCCTTGATATTATTCATATTTTCAATATTGCTGCCAATATCAAAGTGAGTGTACATTCTGTGAATTTATTCATAATATCTTCGATATTTCTGCTAATACCACTGAGGATGCACGCTCTCTGAGATATTATTCATAATATCATACACCCTATGATATTACTCATAATATCACTGATGTTACTGCTAATATCACAGTGAGTATACATCCTGTAATGTTACTCATATGTTCAATATTACTGCTAATATCACAGTGGGCATACACCCTGCGATATTAATCATAACATCTTACATATTACTGCTAATATCATAGTGGGTGTACACCTAGTGTGTACTCCCACTGTCATATTATTAATAACATCTTCAATATTACTGCATATTATCACAGTGGGTATACACCCTGTGTACCTGTGCGCACCTGTAATAACACACTGTGATGTTAATAAAATATATCAATGATATTTACCTATCTCATATCATCTTGTGTTAACACACAATGATATTAACACAGTATCTACGATATTGATATAATATCTAGTGTTAACACACAGTGGTAATACACTACGATATTAATACAATATTGATGATATTTATATAATATCATCTATTGCTTACATGCTATGGTATTAATAAAATATTGATTTAATCAGTATGTAAAAGGAATTTTTAAAAGGTATCATTTATATTAGCATTATTTCTAGAGTGAATACATGTCATGTCTAATAAGTAATTTTATGGGGAAAAATTTAATGTCACCTACAGTGTATTTGCTCAGTGATCAGCAGGACAGCATTCTAAGAAACTTCAGGACTTGAGAAGATCATGAAATGTGAAGTCCAAACTGTCTGAGCTCAAACTCTAGTTCAGTCACTTAGGAGATAGGGGAAGCTACTTATACTAAATATGGTTAGGTGCCCAACCAGCATCATTTATTCCTCCCTTCCTCCTTCCAATCGAACCCTAAATTTGCTCAGGTACGCATGTGTCCCCACTAGAATCCGTAGGGATGAAACTAAAGGTAAAAGTGATACCCCAAATCCCTTTGCCAATGGCTACTTTAAAAATAAGCATATGGATGATTTGAACCAATGAGAAACAAGCAAAGGTTTACAGGGGATTTAAGGAAAGTTCTTTCTCCTGGGATAGTCCAGAAGTGACCTTCTCCTCTACACTGCAGATGTACAGATGTACAGATATGAGACCTGCATGTATGACATTTGTTCAACAACTGGTCTCAGCATGAAGTAGTCACACAGAGGTAAACACCACGGGGAAATGAAACCAGAACCAAAGCATGAAGGCAACAGTTAAGCTTCCCTGTCTCTAGACTTCCAGATCTGTGAGCCAAGAATTCCAAACGGTGTAAAAGAATTTGATGGGGCTTTTTCATATTTGTGGCTAAAAGCACCCTAATCATTCTGAGCCAGTTTTTCATCTGTGAAAGTCAGCTGGATAGCTGTATTGCATTCTTGCAGGAATTCATGATAATACACATAAAGTATTAGGCACAGTGCTCGGCACAGAGCAAGCTCTTAATAAAGGACACCAGAAGTGGGGTGCTTGTTGTCTACACACTGAATACCTACTACTAACACAGGGAAAAATTAAGCAAATTTTTAACAGCCTGGATTTTTAATTGCTTGTATTTTCACATCAGATGAGTTGGTGGTATTAGCATCCAGGGAGACACTGTAATCACTGAGGTGAGGGTTTTCAATCTTTTTGACATCCTCAAAAGACAAAGAATAGAATAATAATGCAGTAATAATGCAGTGGTATTTTACTGGATGTCAGAGGCCCAGAAAATAAACTAATTTATCATAGTATAACATATTGGATAATTCCAAAATTAATTAAACTTTAAAATAAATCCAGTAGAATATACAAAATTTATAGTATAAGCTTGAGTGATAATTCCTTAACTGAGAAAGGTTGAAATTTGGAACCTATCACAAAGAATTAGACAATTACAAAAAACAACAACTCAATATAATGACGATACAATTCTAAAATTTTTAAAATTTAGATGCTGTTTTTTTCAAACATCAACAACAATGAAACTAAAAGAAAGGATAAAATATTGATTAAGCACAGGGGCTTTGGCTATAAAACCTAAATTTGAAACTAGCCCCTAACGTTTTTAACTATATAACCTGGGGCAAGTTTCTTAGCCTTTCTTAACCTCAATTTTCAGATTTATAAAATGTAGATAGCAAAACTCTACCCTGACTTCGGTTTAAATAAGATAAGGTAATCTAGGCCAAGTTCTCATATAGGTGCCAAATATATACTTAGCACTTAATAGAAAAACAAACAAAAAAATATTTTTGAGACAAAATTAGGAAAGATAAAAGACTTAACTAACAGCATCAATCAATCTGATCTAACTGACATTAGTAGAACACTCCACCTAACTACAACTGTTAGGTGCACACATTCTTTTGAAATGCACATAAGATATTTACCAAGAAAGGCTACATTCTGGGCTGTAACAAAGTCTCAATACATTTAAATAGATTTAAATCACACTAAGCATATTCACTGACTACAGTGAAATTAACTTAAAATGATCTGCAGTAACACATATGAAAAAATCAGAAATATTTGGAAACTAAATAACATACTTCTAAATAATCCTTGGTCCAAAGAAGATTTTGAAAGGCAATTAGATCATATTTAGAAAGGAATGAAAATGAAAACATGAAATACACAAATTTGTGGGAAAGATCTAACAGTTTTTAGAGGAAAATATAGCACTAAATTCCCATGTTTAAAAACAGGTAACTCAAATCAATGACATTAAGAAACTATAAAAGGAAAAGCAAATTACAACTGAAAGAAAAGAAACAATAAGAACCAAAGAAGAAATCAGAGGCCAAACAGCAGGTTCTTCAGATGGTCAGTAAAACTGATAAACCTCAAGCTGGACAGACCAGGGGAAAAAGTCAGAAGACACAAATTACCAATGTGAGAAATCAGATAGGGGGATAACTGTAGACTCCACAATATTAAAGGATAAGGGAATCTTATGAACAACTTTATTATGATAAATTCTACAACTCTGATGAGGAAGATAAATTTCCTGAAGAACACAAACTACCAAAGAAGAAACAGACCATCTGAATGGTCCTTCATCTATTAAAGAAATTGTTCAATATTAAAAATCTTCCCTCAAGGAAAATTGTTGGCCAGATGGTTTCACTGGTGAATTTTACCAAAGGTAAAGAAGAAAATGCTGACCTTATGCAAATTCTTCCAGAACAGCAAAAAGCAAAACATAAACAACAAAAACAAAACCAGCTTTGAAAAAGAGTAAGATTGGAGTTTTATCTCAAGACTTATAAAACTACAGTAATAACAATGGTATGATGTTGGCATAAAAACAGACAAGTCAATGAAACAGAATAGAGTCTACAAATAAATAAACCCAAATATAAATAAATAGATTTTCAACATAGATACCAAGCAGTACAACAAAGAAAAATCTCTTCAACAAATTCTACTGGAAAAACTGATCAGACATATGCAAAAATATGATTTAATCTTTACCTTACACCCTAAACACATACGGAAAATCTTTAACTCAAAATGGTTCTTAGGCTTGAATATAACAGACAAACAATAAATCTAAAAGAATACAGAAGAGAAAATCTGTGACCTTGGGTTTAGCAAAAATTTCTTAAACTTGACACCAAAACACAAACTATAAAATTTTTAAATTAATAAACGACTTTAGTAAAATTAAAAACTTCTGCTATTCAAAAGACACTGTTAAGAAAATGAAAAGGCTGAGAAAGTAGTTGCAAAATACATATCTAGTAAAAGACTTGTATCTAGAATCTATAAAGATCCTTTAGAAGTCATTTATAAGAAGAGAATCCAATTCAAAATGGCCAAAATATTTGAACAGACACTTCATCAAAGAAGATACATGGGCTGGGTGCGGTGGCTCATGCCTGTAATCCCAGCACTTTAGGAGGCCAAGGTGGGTCGATCACGAGGTCAAGAGCTCGAGACCATCCTGGCCAATATGGCGAAACCCCATCTCTACTAAAAACACAAAAATTAGCTGGGCGTGGTGGTGCATACCTGTAGTCCTAGCTACTCAGGAGGCAGGAAAATCGTTTGAACTCGGGAGGCGGAGGTTGCAGTGAGCTGAGATTGCACCAACGCACTCCAGCCTGGCAACAGAGTGGAATTCTGTCTCAAAAAAAAAGAAAAAAAAGAAGCTATATAGAAGTCAAATAAACATATTTAAAAAATCATAAGGGAAATGAAAGTCAAAATCACAATGAGATACAGAGATACAACTGTGTACCCAATAGACTGTCTAAAACTAAAGACTGCCAAACCAAATTTTGTCAGAGATGTCAGGCAACAGCCACTGGCATAAGCTACTGATAGAAACATGAAACATTACAACCACTTTGTAAAACCGCATGGTAGTTTTCTAAAAATGTTAGGCATACATGGACCATGTGACCTAGTCATTCCAATCCTTGGTACTTGTCCCAAGGAAATAAAAATATATGTTCACAAGAAGACTTGCACATAAATGTTCATGATAGTTTTATTTGTACAGCCAAACCCAGAAGACATTAAAATGTTCATCAACAGGTGAGCAGATAAGCCAACTGTGGTGCGTCCATATAACATAATTCTACACAGTAAATAAAGGAATAAACTACTGATACACGATCAACATGAATGAATTCTAATATTAGTATGTTGAGCAAAAGAGCAAGACAAGAATGAAGACAGTATGATTCCATTTTTATAAAATTCTAAAAAATATAAACAGTCTATAGTGTAAAAATGTACATTAGTCTATAGAAAAACAGATTAGGAATTCCCAGGGGACCAGGGTGAGATGGACAGGGAAGAGGTAGCGGGGGGATTATAAAGCAGCACAAGAAAACATTTTGCAGTAACGAATATATACATTGTCTTAATTGGGGAGATGGTTTCACGGGTGTATGCATGTACATAAATATATGCCATTTATTACATGTCAATGACATGGGATAACATTGATTTTTCATTTTGTAATTGTATAATGGAAATAATATTGGCTTCAGAGTCAGACATATGAGTTGAATACTAGCTCTGCTCTTATATATAATGCAACCTTATATAAGTTACTTACCATTTTGAGACTCAGCTTCTATATGTATTTATGTAGTAGTAAGAATATCATATGTGAGGATAAGAATATATATGTCAAAGGCTTGCTGTATTAAATATGATAACATGTATATTTTTCTTCTTTATCCCTAAACCCACTCCCACTACCCTCTCCTTAACGGGTACCCTTCTTGTATTTGACACGTGGCCTTGAATATGTTTGTATGTATGCATGCATATGCTTTTAAGTAATGAAATGGCATTGTGCTAAAACTCTTGTTTTCCCATCATGCTAAATTTTAAGGATCTACCCTTATTTCTGTATATATGTCCAGTACTTTGCTTCTAACAGCTGTATTGTATTCCACATTACGTATCCAGCAAAGTTAGTTCACTGACTTCCTAAGAGACAGACATCTGTGTGCCAATTGTACTACTGCAAACAATAATGGAATAAATATCTTAATACTTGTTTTTTTGTGTGGATCAGAACAAGTTCTCTTGGCTATATATCCAAAAGTGCAATTACTGGATTATAGGATGACATATGATGAATTTTACTAACTCAGTACTCCTAGGTTGCTTTCCAAAATGGCTCAATCAGCTTATACTTCCACCAGCACCGGAAGTTAATGACCTTACTAATATTTACCAATGCAATAGATATAGTATCTCACGTTCATTTGCATTTCTCAGATTACTGGGAAATTTGAGCATCACTTTCTATTCTTATTAGCTACTCAGCTTTCCCCTTTGTAAATCACATTCTTATCTTTTGTTCATTTTTATATTGAGTTTCCTGTCTTTTACTTGTTGATTTACAATTCCTTGGAATGTCTCTCTATTAATGTCATTAATTTTATGCATTGCTAACAGCTACTTCAGTCTGTCCCAAGCCTATTAACTTTAAGATGTCATTCACTGACTAGAAATCTTTAATTTTAATAGAGTGCTAGGCATTCTTTCTTAGCCCAATTCTTTAAAAAATTATTCTTGGGTCATGCGGAAGAAGTACAGTTCCTCACCTATATCTCAAACATAATTCTCCCACATTTTCTTCTATGAGCTTTAAAGTTTTACTTTTTAAACCATCTTTTTAATCCCTCTGGAGTCCCACTTTTTATATGCAATGCAGGCATTTATTTTTCTCCATTTAGTGAGCCAATGTTCCAATACTATCTGCTAAAGACTTTGCCCTGTCTCCATTACATACGTGGTGCATCTGTAGCATTTATCACCTACATTTTTTTTTTTAATAAAAAGAAGACTGCTTCTGGAAGAGTGATGACCCAAAATAAAAAAGAGCATGAGAAATATCCCTGCCTTTCCACTCTCAAGAGGGTTGCTGGTGACACTGCTCACTATGGGATCAGCCTTCTGAAGCCACATGTAAGTAGGAAACCTTAAACACTTCTAGTAGCCTCAAATGAATTTTTTTGATTAAGTATAAAGAAAGAAACAGTCTTATTAGATCAAGTGCATCAGATATATCAGACGAATTCCTACAATACCTTCAATTTTTAATGGCATAATAATGTGTTTCTATGTCATATTAGATCAATGTTTTGAAGTTCACAATGTATTATATATCACATCATAACTATACTTCTGCAGTAGTTGTTTAGGATGTTAGTGAACCCGTTTTCCACAAAATTTTCCAATTTTCCCAAAGCTTCTTAATTCATGAATTGATTTAGGGTTCTCGACATTACATAATATTTAACTGGTAAATTTTTTGTAAGCAAGGAAAAATTTAGGCAAAAACAGGTCTGATTTGCTGCTTGATTCTGTATTCTACAGAGTCCTCAAAAAAGAGTTTTTGACTGATTACCTGCTGAGAGCCCACACAGTTACTGGGTTAGGATTTACATGAAGAGGGAAATCTCCTTTAGTGAAAGTCATGATCTATTTGTCATTGCCTTTTGTTCAAAGGAAAAAGCTCCAGAGACTTCAAGAACTATTACACTGTGCAAAAATGAACACTATGCATTTGATCATGGATCCCTTTGCAGGGGTCACACAGCACTATGGACTATACACTTAAATGAATATTTCTGCCTTGCTTTTGGATTTGACTGAAAATTATATTGGAATCTTGTTACCGTTTCATTGCCCAATGAGGCTGAACAAGTGGAAAATAGAATGAAGCAAGCTAGTATTTTTCTTAGAAACTGGTAGTACATAGCATTATGAGCTAGAATCCTAACTAAAGGGCTATTCTCTCTCTTTTTTTTCTGAGACAAGGTCTTACTCTGTCACACAGGCTGGAATGCAGTGGTACGATCACAGCTCACTGCAGCCTCTACCTCCTGGGCTCCAGTGATCCTCCCTTCGTATCCTCCAGAGTAGCTGGGACCACAGGTCCATGCCACTGTGCTCAGCTAATTTTTTTTTTTTTTTTTTTTTTTTGTAGAGAGGGGTTCTCACTATGTTGCACAGGCTGGTCTCAAACCACTGGCCTGATGTGACCCACCTTGACCTCCCAAAGTGCTGGAATTACAGGTGTGAACCACTGCGTCTGCCCTAAAGTGCTACTCTTGTCTAGTACCAGAACTCAGACCTTCCAGTCTCAATGCCCTTGGATGTACTTGAGCTTTAAGAGCAGAAGGTCACATTAGATCTAACAACATTTAAGCAATGTTGATTACACACAGATTTCTTGGGAGTGTCACAGTCAGAATTGGTTGTGGTGAATCTACAAATCTACACGATGGAGTTTATAGTTTTTGTTTTGCTCTTGGTGAAAAATTTGCAATAATTCACCCTTACAGGACAAAAATAACTGTGACTTATGTTTTGGTTTACATAGCTGATATGCTGTATTGTCAACATTCATGTTCTATAGTATTTTAGAAAGTTCTAAGTAATGTTCTGTTTTGGAACAGAAGAACATTATTGCCACCTCACAGCGGGATATATGGAAGGCTATGCTCTACCAGGAATAAAATGTTAGGATTGAATGAGGCACTGTCTCACTCCCTTTAGTTCTCTGCAACACAGTGACTATGCTAGAGAGTGTAGGAGCGCTTCAAATAATGGCCAACAACCCCAATGCGTTGTGAAATCACAACAGCTCTACTTGAGAAAAAGATACAAAGAATGTGCATATTATATGTCACAATAAATATGAATGCACATGTTATATGTGTCACATATATCTAAATATGACAAAATTTGGATACAGACAATACACCACGTCAGCTATGTAAATTATAAAACATGAGTCACAGTTCTTGTCGCCCTGTAACGGTGAATTACTGCAAGTTTTTCACAGATGTCGAACCAGAAACTTCCGATGTGTTCATGTGGAAAGGTCTACAATTTACTCCACATACAAAAAACCCCACAACATTTTTTTTCTCCTAAACTGTTAGTGAAACATGGGTATCATTATGCTCTTTGGTCTCATACCATCTGGAATATTTCTGAAATCCATATAAGTGATACTAGAGAATCTGTTTTGATATTCTACAGAAAACTTTTTAAGATAGGATATTATATGGGAAAAAAATACCTAAGCTCTAAATGTCCTAACTATATGTAATTTTTATTAAAATAGCATATAAAGTCCCCACATTGTATATTTAATTATTTCAGTATATTCTGTTACTTTTACTCATCAACTATATATTTCATCAATGGTCTGAGGCATCCATAGGGGGTCTTCCCATATCTGCAGATCAGGGGAGACTACTGTACATCGAAATAGATTCCACCAAAATAGATTAATTATCCCTGCTTCTATTCCTCGTAGCACTTTACTCATAGGTTTTGTCATTATAATACTTACCATACCCTATCATAATTAATGATATGCATATTTATTTTCTCCTACAAGAGGCAATAATCCTTCTTGTAGGAGAAATCCTTCTTGTAGAGCAAGAAATCCTTCTTGCTCTCTCACAGAGCCTGGTGCAGGGCCTGGTATGAAGTAGCTATTCAATAATTTTAAAACAAAATTGAATGAGTGACCCCACAGACAAGGCAATGGGTAAGAAAGACTGGGTATTGTAACTGTTCATGTCCTTGAAGTACATCCTGTAAGTGAGAGAGAAAAAGGTCTAAGAATGAGGCAGGAAGTTAAAATAAAATCATGAAGTAATGAAAAAATGTAGACACAGGAGGAAAATAAATGGCTTAAATACAACCAACATATCATCACAGCTACTATTAAAAGTGACTTTAATCAGAAGCAGGACTACTGCCATACTCAAAGAATTTCATTCCTGAATGATCAAGAATTTCTTGTTTAAGTACATAATTTTCTTGTATGCACTCTTTAAGACAAAACAATGGGAAAGATATTATTGACAGAGACCTGCCACAGAAAGAAACCCAATGGATACTGGTAATGCAACTATTCGCTTTAGAAAAGATCTCCAAGACAGCATGCTTTTACTATCAGTCTGGTGAAGGTGAAGGTGGCTGGCATAAATAGTAACAAAGAAATATTCTTTGAGTCCCTACCTAACACCAAAGGCCAAGCCAAAAATTTTCAGAAATTATCGCGTTTTCTTTGTATGAGTCAGATATCATGGTGACCATTTTTCAAAGAGAAAAAATGAAGATTAGAAGGGCTGAATGACTTGACATGGTAGCAAAATGAGTGGGACAGCTGTGGTCAAACCAAATTTTGGGTCTCATCTTAGAACAGTAGCCACCTCCTTTGGTGTTTGGAGACATTGTTACTCACCTACTGCATTATATTAAAATTATTCCTATTTTAAGATACTTTGTTTAGGCAACTTCACATTTGCTAAATTGCAGTTTGAGGATTCCTTTCACATGAAGTTGGAGGATCTGGCTGTACTCTTTGGGCATCTGATGGAAACCACGTTTGGGTAGCATGTTGTCGTAATAGTGATGGCTGACAGGTGTGTCTTCTACAGTTTTAGAGAAGGGCCAGAATCCATACAGCTTCACGTTTTCACACAGTTCCACTGCAACACTTGTGATCATCAAGCCGGTGGACAGGCGGTACGCGGTCACACCTTTAGTTCTCCAGAAAAGGGCCAGATGTTTCAGGTACTTGGGATGGAAAAACAGAACCTTTTGTCTTGCTTTAGACTCTTCGAGTGTATAGTACACTTTAAAAGAGGTACCCGTGTTGGCCCTGAAGGAAAACGCTGGCAGAAGAAGAAATGCATCTCCATAGGTTGCGATGTCCTCCAGAAATAGGGCTTTCTTTTCCTTTAAGTTCCCATATCTGCCAAATTAAAAACAAATTATAGTATTCCCAAGAATAATAAAGTAGCCGTTTTGATAACATGAAGCTGAATTTACCATTGGTCAAAAAACTGAATCATTTATATACTGTATATAAAACACAGTGTGGACGCAGATAAAACTCATTCAAGTAAGTATTATGTCAGTATCAATGGCTGTATCTTCTATTATCTTTCTTGGAATCCTTTCAATTTCTGCTTTGTTACTGGGCTGCACTCATACTGAACAGACATTTCTTGTATTATTTTCTACTTCTTTCAGTAATTTGTCCTAAAGTTGCTTTTTGTTATTGAAACACCTTCCAAATGTATAACAATAAAATATTTCTTCAGGCCAGGTACAGTGGCTCATACCTGTAATCCTAGCACTTTGGGAAATCGAGGTGGATGGATCACAAGGTCAGGAGATTAAGACCAGCCTGGCCAACATGGTGAAATCCCATCTCTACTAAAAATACAAAAATTAGCTAGGTGTTGTGGCACATGCCTGTAATCCCAGCTACTCCAGAGGCTAAGGTACGAGAATCGCTTGAACCCAGGAGGCAGAGGTTGCAGTGAGCCAAGCTTGTGCCACTGCACTCCAGCTGGGGTGACAGAGCGAGACTTTGTCTTAAAAAAATAAAAATAAAAAATATTTTTTCAAGCATAGCATGCATAACAATACATTTTTAAAATTCATTTAGCTGCACACTTATGATTTGTGCACTTTTTAATTGTACTTTAGGTTCTGGGAAACATGCAGATCATGCAAGATTGTTGCATAGGGACGTACATGGCAAGGCAGTTTGCTGCCTCCATCCCTCCGTCACCTATATCTGGCATTTCTCCCCATGTTATCTCCCCTCAATCTCCCCACCCTCCGCTGTCCCTCCCCCAACGCCCCCAACAGGCCCCAGTGTGTGATGTTCCCCTCCCTGTGCCCATGTGTTCTCATTATTCAACACCTGCCTGTGAGTGACAACATGTGGTGTTTGATTTTCTGTTCTTGTGTCAGTTTGCTGAGAATGATGGTTTCCAGGTTCATCCATGTCCCTACGAAGGACATAAACTCACAGATTTTTATGGCTGCATAGTATTCCATGGTGTATATGTGCCACATTTTCCTTGTCCAGTCTATCATCAATGGGCATTTGGGTTGGTTCCAGGTCTTTGCTATTGTAAACAGTGCCGCAATGAACATACGTGTGCATATGTCATTATAATAGAACGATTTATAATCCTTTGGGTATATATGCAGTAATGGGATTGCTGGGTCAAATGGATTTTCTATTTCTAGATTCTTGAGGAATTGCCACACTGTCTTCCACAATGGCTGAACTAATTTACACTCCCACCAACAGTGTAAAAGTGTTTCTATTTCTCCACATCCTCTCCAGCATCTGCTGTCTCCAGATTTTTTAATGATTCCCATTCTAACTGGCATGAGGTGGTATCTCAAAGTGGTATTGATTTGCATTTCTCTAATGACCAGTGATGATGAGCATTTTTTCATATGTTTGTTGGCCTCATATATGTCTTCTTTTGAAAAGTGTCTGTTCATATCCTTTGCCCACTTTTGAATGGGTTTGTTTGTTTGTTTCTGGTAAATCTGTTTTAGTTCTTTGTAGATTCTGGATATTAGCCCTTTGTCAGATGGGTAGATTGCAAAGACTTTTTCCCATTCTGTTGGTTGCCAGTTCACTCTAATGACTGTTTCTTTTGCTGTGCAGAAGCTCTAGAGTTTAATTAGATCCCATTTGTCTACCTTGGCTTTTGTTGCCAGTGCTTTTGGTGTTTTAGTCATGACGTCCTTGCCTGTGCCTGTGTCCTGGATGGTATTGCTTAGGTTTTCTTCTAGGGTTTTTATGGTGTTAGGTCTTATGTTTAAGTCTTTAATCCATCTGGAGTTAATTTTAGTGTAAGGTGTCAGGAAGCGGTCCAGTTTCTGCACATATTTCATTATATGTTTCCTTTAGAAAACTTAAAATAGGCCAGGCACAAAGGCTCATGCCTGTCAGCACTTTGGGAGGCTGAGGCGGGAAGATCACTTGAGGCCAGGAGTTCGAGACCAGTATGGGTAACACAGCGAGACCCTGCCCCCCATCTCTACTAAAAATGAAAAGAATTAGCTGGGCACAGTGGTGTATGCCTGTAGTCCCAGCTACCTGGGAGGCTGAGGTGAGAGGAAACCTTGAGCCCAGGAGTTTGAGGCTACAGTGGCCTGTGATTGCACTGCTGCCCTCTAAACTCAGTGACAAACTGAGACAAAGAAAGAGAGAAAGAGAAAGAAAGAAAAAGAAAGAGAGAGAGAAACAAAGAAAGAGAAAGGAAGGAAGGAAGGGAGGGAGGGAGAGAGGGAGGGAGGGAGGGACAGATGGAAAACTTACAATATCTAAATGCAAATATAGATATACATATACATTATTTTAAAAATTTTCCTCCATGCATTGTAGTATCTATATGTATGATTTAAATAAGTTAGTATCATAGTAAGCATAATTGTGTTTAGAAAATATGCTTTGAAAGGCAGGTTCAATATTTTATTGTCTTTCAAGAGATGCTATAACTATTAGCAGGAACATATTCTATTACTAATGTTTATCAGTCACTTTTGATGAAAACAATGCAGTAAAAACTACATATAAGATTTTTCATTAGCCAACAATTTAAGGTAGTTACACTGCAGAAATGAAAGATGGTAATTATTTTGTAGTAATAAACTCTCCAATGTGACAACTATATTCTGCCAGGTGGTCTTAGAGCTTACTCTCTGAAGTTCCTAAATACAGTAAGTTTTATCAAGAAAGTGCTACCAAGATAGAAAGTAATGCCAACACTCTAAAACAAAACAAAAAAGGCCGGACGCAGTGGCTCATGCCTGTAATCCCAGCACTTTGGGAGGCAGAGGCCGGCGGATCATCTAAGATCAGAAGTTCGAGACCAGCCTGGCCAACATGGTGAAACTCTGTCTCTACTAAAAATACAAAATTAGCTGGGCATGGTAGCTCATGCCTGTAATCCCAGCTACTTGGGAGGCTGAGGCAGGAGAATCGCTTGAACCCAGGAGGAAAAGGTTGTGGTGAGCCAAGATCCTGGCTAACACAGTGAAAAACCATCTCTACTAAAAATCTTGTTGCACTCCAGCCCGGGCAACAACAGTGAAACTCCCTCTCAAGAAAAAAAAAAAGAAAAGGAAAAAAAGTGGCTTCATTATTGTTAAAAGAGGTGAAATAAATATGTTCTCATCTGATTAGCTTAAGACATTGGAAATACAACTGAGTCATAACTATTATGAACAACAACCTTGACAGAATGCAACATTTGCAAATGAATTCTTATATATTTTTCCAAAAAGTCATTCCACCTGTATTGCAAGTCAGCCTCAGCAACAAGATTAGTGCTTAAGCTGAGAAACATGTTGAACAATGAAAAAACTGTTCCTGACCAGTCATGTAACTTGCTGGTACTTACTTCAGAGTTATGATACTGGGATTTATAGTCACAAGATTTGTTTTACTGCCAACATCTTTACTAACATCTCCTGTGGTTGGGGGGAGGTTACACCTGAAATTTTAAAAGAAAATTATTTTCAAAATAGAACTTGTTAAAAAAAGATTGTATACACACATACGCACACATACCTGTATATATAATAATTGTCCTTACATTGGATAAATCATTGCTATTAAGAGAGCCTCAGAATCCATTTGGTTTCTATTTAAAATGATTTAATGTAGTAATTATTCAGCTCTTAGTTGACATTTCAATGTTGTATAAAATATACACTTTTTTTTTTTGGTGAGATGGGGTCTTGCTCTGTTACCTAGGCTGGAGTGCAGTGGCACTGTCTCAGCTCACTGCAACCTCCACCTCCCAGGTTCAAGCGATTCTCCTGCCTCAGCCCCCTGAATAACTGAGACTACAGGCATGTACCCAGCTGATATCTGTATTTTTAGTACTGATAGGGTATCACCATGTTGGCCAGGCTTGTCTCAATCTCCTGACCTCAAGTGATCCACCTGCTTCTGCCTCCCAAAGTGCTGGGATTAGAGGCATGAGCCACCATGCCTGGCTAAACTATACAAATTTGATAAATGCTTTCAATATGGACAATAACTTTTATAAGTATAAAAACCAGAAATGACAATTACACCTTGTCTAAGTTTAGAAGAGTTCCCAATCCTTTTATTAAAATTGTTATTTATATTATTTATATTAATTATGTTCCCATAGTGGTATGATCACCCATTTGCATGTTCTTAAAAAATTGATGTACTGTTACTAAAGACATACAGTCTGCCAGAAGCAAAGGGTACATTAAAAAATCACAACTTCCCGATTCTCATGTGGATAGTTTTGCTACCAAATTATGGTGTTAATAAATAAATTCCTAATGTTCTTATAGTGGTGTTTTCATACCGATGTTCTCATCTTCCTTTGAGTACTAATTTGCTTTTAAATTGGAAAACAAATTAAGAATTCTAATTTTGAGTAATTATATTCTTGTCACAAAAAAGGAAAAATTCGTTATGACTTTCTAAATCTCATTTACTGAAGTTCAAGTAGTAAGGCTAAACGTAAGAAGGGAGCATCTGGGAGAGCTTCCTGAAAAAGGCTCTTCAAAGCTGATATGGTCTGTAACACGACTGAGGATGAAATACGCCATTCCATGTCCTATAAAACACATGAGGCCAGGCGTGGTGGCTCATGCCTGTAATCCCAGTACTCTGGGAGGCCGAGGTGGGCAGATCACGAGGTCAGGAGGTCAAGACAATCCTGCCTAACACAGTGAAAAACCATCTCTACTACAAACACAAAAAATTAGCCAGGTGTGATGGCACATGCCTGTAGTCCCAGCTACTGGGGAGGCTGAAACAGGAGAATCACTTGAACCTGGGAGGCAGAGGTTGCAGTGAGCCGAGATCACACCACTGCACTCCAGCCTGAATGACAAAGAAGACTTCCTCTCAAAAAAAAAAAAGAACGAATTAATTAAACATGAACTTCTTTCCTCATTGATATAAAAGCTACGTCAGACAATGAAGTAAATATGGCACCGTGGCAAAATAAATATTAATAATAAATATTAAATGATAAAGATTAATCATACATTGTAGGCCACAAAAGTGACCTCGCTAGTGGGCCTCCTATAAAAAATGCCCTTTTGTAGAACAGTCTCATAGTCTTTTGAAGAATCAAACGTGATTTCTACTAGAATATTATAGGAGACTCCAGAGGGAAGGGTGTTTTATAGAGGAAATACAATAAGGTTTGGCTTAAAACTTAAAAAATTCTCAGTAGATAGTTAATTTTTGAGTCTAAAATAAATGCCTGTGTTTCTAGATTCTATTTTTGCTGATGGCAGGTATTTTCCTGAATATAGAGTACACACACACACACACACACACACAAACACACATACAGACACACACAAAGAGTAGTATAGGTCATGGTATGTATTATATATACATACATATTAAATTTAAATTATATAACAGTATATGTTATTCTATATGTATATGTATACATTATATAATACATATAATATATATTATGTATACATGTTACAAAAATATACTGTTATATAATTTTATTATATATAATATGTATATAATATGTAATATATGTATACATATTAAACATATATAACATATAATACTGTTATATAATTAAATACGTATATATGTAATTATATACATATAATATGTATGCATATATTATATATACATGTCATATACAATATGCATAATACTATATATTATATATACATATTAGGTAACATATACTATGCATACATATACATACATAATAACATATACTATATTATACAGGAGATATACATATACTATTATTTATATATAATACTGCATTAGTTTATATGTAAATATAAGTATTATGTGGAAATACTTTTACCTGTACTATAATTACATATAATACCATATTATATGGATATATACAAGTATATGTATATATGCATATAATTATAGCATATATAGTATACATATAGATGTATACTATTATATACTGTATTATATAGGGATGTAATACAGTATATAATAGTACATGTACATATGTAATTATATATGTATATGTATACATATGTTACATGCATATACATATATACACATATATACACAACACATGTATATATAATATACATATGCAATATATATGCATACATATACATAATTATATATAATACTGTACTATATACTATATATAATATACACTATATAATATACTATATAACATATTATATTATAAATATATAAATATATTATATATAATTACAGATTTTATATACTATATATTTATAATTATATATTATAAATATATATAAATATATAAGGATATATAATATGTATTATATACTATATGATATATAGTACATATATGTATATAATACAGTATTATACATATGTATAATATGCATATATGATATATATGAATGCGACTGGATTTTATGTATTACAGTATACTACAGTATATATATGTGATTATATATTACTACTACTGTAATATATATAATATGTATTGGTATAGTCATATATACCAATAGTATATACAGTCATTACCTATTTTCGTTCCTCACACACTTAACTCATAGCTCCAAATCTTTTGAAATGAAAAATAAAAGTTCATTTTATAAACTATCAACATGCAGCACCAAAGTAAATACAGGCTTAAAAACTGAGATAGATTTTAATGACACCAAACACATCTAGCCCTCATTTTGCCTTTCAGTTTGAATGGCTAGCTTTACAGGAAATTCTATATTCAGGAAAACACCCGTCATCAGCAAATGTGTAATCCACATATGCAGACAGTTGTTTTAGAATTATAAATTAAATATCTGCTGAGTTTTTTTTCTTCTGGGTTTTAAACCAAAACTTCTTCTATTGCCTACACTTGCTATAAAGTATAATGAATGTTTAGGCCTGATCTTCATCATAGATGTTTTTGGAATTTTAAGCCTATAAAAAGTCTACTGAAAGAAGAATTATCTTCCTTATGGCTTTTTCACACTGAGTACTTGAACAAAATAGCTAAACCATTCAGATATTGACCATTTTAATACTAATCACGAAGAAGACATTCAACAATTGTTGCACTGTCAGGTCTATTGTTGCTTCATCATCACCTTCAACACAAAATTTAAAAAAAATGAGATTAAAATTAGAAAACAGGGTTTCTAAGCTGTTTGTTAGAAACCCTGTTTCTTTTTCAATTGCTTAAAAGGGCAGCATTAAATCAAGAAAGATCAAAGGGTCCCTTCTGACGTATGAAATCAGTGCTCCTAAAACAGGAAGAACCAGACTTCCAATTACTCTTTAAAAAGGCGCATTTCAATTGAAAGCCATCCTCAAATGGATACCTTTCCATCAGACTGAGAAAGTAAGATGTTTGGTTTGGCTTATTAGAACAAGGCATGCATAAAAACCATTTTGTTTCTATTTTTGCATGCTGGCTGATATGGAGATAGAAAACATTTTAAAAGACCAGAACTTAGAAGCTGTACAAATTTGTTTTTTAAACTGCAAGCCAGAAAATGAAACATTGATATAGTTTGCATGGCTATAAAATGTCTTGATTAGCATTTTCCCAAGTATTGTCTGAGTACAAAACATCCCTGAAATATTCTGTTAAACAAAAACAAACAAATGAAAAAAGATCTTCAAGGTCAGGTAAGCCCGGGATATGTCACCCTCCAGGGTCCTCCCAAAGTAGCCATGGTACCCATTAACAGACTGAATGCTCTGAAAAGTCCTGCAATACAAAACCCTCTTTCACCACCACTCTTTTCACCCAGCGTTTCCTAAATATATATCACCATAGCACATTTTGATTCTTCAGATATTGACATTCTCAGGAACTCATGAGCCATATAACACTTCAGGAAAACCTTCCTGGATAATTAGTAGACTTTTGTAACAGAGCTCAAAGGTCAAAATACACAAAGGATATGGTTACACTATCCCTCTGAAATACCCAACTGATCTTTTGTTTCAAAGAAACCAATTTGACAGGTCTTACCTAAAAACGAAGTCGGATTTATCTATTTCAGCTCCACAGAGAGACTTATTCAGAATTCCCCCATTTCCGACTACCGCACACTGATTATAAGGGTAGTCCACAAAAGGCTGGGACTGGTAGGAGAAAGTGGAAAACTACCATGAAATACCATTAATTTTAGAACCATAGATATCAGCTTAATTCTAGTAACTTAACTTTTTACACATGCTAAGGAGGAGAATAAGAACAAGGGACCAGGTGCGGTGGCTTATGCCTATAATCTCAGCACACTGGAAGGCCGAGGAGAGTGGACCACCTGAGGTCAGGAGTTTGAGACTAGCCTGGCCAACATAGTGAAACCCTCTCTCTACTAAACATACAAAAGTTAGCCAGGCATGGTGGCAGGCACCTGTAATCCCATCTACTTGGGAGACTGAGGCAGGAGAATTGCTTGAACCCAAGAGGCAGAGGTTGCAGTGAGCCGAGATCACGCCGTTGCACTCCAGCCTGGGTGAGAGTGGGAGACTCTGACTCAAAAAAAAAAAAAAACAAGGAAAAGCAGCAGCACAGTTTGCTAATCAACTTATTATGACTTAATATAAAACACCAGCCCAGTGCAGTGGCTCACATCTGTAATCCCAGCACTTTGGGAGGCCAAGGTGGGTGGATCACGAGGTCAGGAGTTAAAGACCAGGCTGGCCAATATGGTAAAACCCCTTCCCCACTAAAAATACAAAAATTAGCTAGGCATGGTGGCGGGTGCCTGTATTTCCAGCTGCTGGGGAGGCTGAGGCAGGAGAATCACTTGAACCTGGGAGGCAGAGATTGCAGTGAGCCGAGATCGCACCACTGCACTACAGCCGGAGTAACAGAGGGAGACTCCATCTCAAAAAAATGTGTGTGTGTGTGTGTGTGTGTGTGTGTGTGTGTAGTGTGTCTATATATATGTAAAATAAAATAAAAAATCATTATATGAACCTAAGTTTCATTTCTCTTGAGAGAAACAGACATCATATATAACATAATGTAATAATACAAAATGCAGTACCATGCATTTTACATGGTATAATTAAGGAAAAAAATTAGAATGGCAAAATCCCATATTCTGCCTTTCTGATAAACAAGGACATTTTCAGCAAGAAAAAGAAAATAAAGAAATTAGGAAGCAGCATTAAATCTATTCTAAGGCATAAAATTAAAAGGTGATTTAGCAAAAATTTCCTGTGCTTCTTAAATAGTTAGACCTTCAGGCTCAGTAATGGCATTAGATTTACGTCTGCCGTCTCTGCGAATGACCAGCCAGCATGCTTCGGGGAGGCCTACCAACTGTACTGACATATTTCAAATTAATTTCCAAGACTTCAATCTTTTTTATTCCTTTTAGGACCCGACCTGCTTACCCCAGAAGGTTTCCTATTTTCCCCAAGTTCTCCACGGCCTGAAATCTACCTTTTCAATTCAATAGTGCACTTTCACTTTCCTGGTCACTTTCCGTGAAGTAATAATGTGACCTTGGGCCCACAGCCAGGGTCCCAGCTCATGCTTCTCTGTGATGAGGTCCTGATCCACCGATTTTGTCTCTAGGATTAAGGTGTAAGTCCTCAAGAGCAGAGAGGCAGTTTATTAGTTTTAATTTCCCCTCATTTTTCCCTCCCGATCTTGCACAGTGCAATGTGTACAGCTTTCAATACTCATCTCATGAGCTTTCAACAAGCTCTCCCACCTTCTCACTAGATGGCTTTGAGGGTAAACCTTATTTCTTTTGCAAAATCGGTATCATGGTCATTAATTTATTGCACGTATGCAGAATGAACCTGGCCCTGGCCTGTAACCATTGAAGGGGCCACTAGTAAATATTCAGGAATTTTGCGAGCTGGTATTTAAACCATTGGTAACTAAAAATTTTCCAGAACAGGGATATTGACGCCACTGAAGTTGCCAAAGTTTACAAAAACAAGGCACATCGCCCTTGCCAAAAGCAATTTACCAGCCCCACTGGCAATAGCCCAGGGCTGATGTGGTTCTGAGCAGCCCAGAGTGACAGAAGACCACCGTGGCTGCTGTCTGCCCTGATGCTGGCTCTGGGAGCTGCCCAACTAGCATAGAAACTCAGTTTCAGTACATCTCTCTTTGTAGTTTTGTCTTTGAAACGTGAAAGTCCTATTGCACTTTTTATGCAAGAGGCACTATTTATGCAAGAGGCACTATTTCAAGTCCGTACTTTATTAGCACATTTAACCTACACAGCAACCTTTTGAGTATTTTACAGATGGGAAAAGGCAGGCATGAGTCCAAGTAACAGCGAAAGAGTGGCAGGACTGGAATAGGAACCCAGTTTGCTCCAGAGTACATGCTTTAAACCACTACACATTATAGTTTCTCACAATTCTGTGGATTAAAATAACTGAATAATGTGTCCTATTTCTTGTTATATCTGCAATGCCTAGCAGAGTGACTGGCTCTTAAAAGAACAGTTCTCGGATATCCCAGGCTATTTCATGTCACTCAGCTTCTCGGTCAAGATGTCTTCAGCCAGTATCTACTAAATGGTGCCACCATAAATTCTGAATATTATAGATAGGGCAGGATGCAAAAATGCAAATAGGCTCTTTATGGTATAAAATAGAAAAGATTACTGAAGGAAACATATCTCAAATTATGCACTCACAATAATGAATGTTTTTCTCTGGTTTCTTGGTCAACTGAGGAAAACATCTATATGCTTTAGTATCTTATGTTCAGTAAGAATTTAAATAAATTACAAACCTCAACGTTTCCTTAAATAAACCTCCTAAGAAAATGCAAATTTGCACGCTCCACTGCCTGCTCATTGCTCACTCGGGTTGAAAATCGACTTTTGTTTTTTTTCTCTGCAAGTAACTTAGCAAAGTTTGTGGAGGAAGTGGCTCCATATCATTTCCTGAAAACATTTAATGCAGTCTTCCTGTGTGCCCAGCAGTTTGTCCCGGAGAGTTGCGTGCAGAAGGGCAGAGGAAAGCAAGGTGGGAAAGAGGACCTCTCCACCACGAGCCCCGTCCATGAAAGGAGAAGGCTAGAGAAACACACACAAAAAAGGGACCTGGCTCTGCAACTGGTGCCATCCTGACTGCAGAATTTCCTCTCTCCAGTTAAAAAAAAAAGAAAATCAGTACATTTGGAAAGCGGATGCAATTACCAGTTGCATACATATTTATCAAGTCTTTATTAAGTTAATCCTTTCAAAGCACCAAATGAGAGGTAAAGTAGTTGCTGCTCCTCTGTTCTGGTCAGTCCAAAACAAGGCAAACACCTGCATGGATGAATGAGTGAAAGAGTTGCTCACTGTCAAACTTTCCAAGGCTTTCTCTGGTAGGAAAGATAAATTGTGGGGATTCACTCAGGGTGGTGGCAAAAATATAAAGGGAAAAGTATTAGAGAAAGTTACAGAATATAGTCTCAAACCCTTTTGGAAGTCCTAAGGGTCTTTTCTACAGTTCTTGGCTGAAGGCAGCCAGAGTCTCTTTGCAGGAGCCAGAGAGATGAGGGTGTAAATTACAAAGGAATGTGAGTAGTTTACCCAACCAACTTATTACTCATGTGGTCTTAAAACTAGCCTTTGAGCCAGATAATCCTCTGGGGAGGTTAGGTGGGGGAGGTTTACCAGGGATACTACCCACTAATGGTGTTTGCTTTGGGAATGGACTCTTTCTTTTAATATTTTCACTCTAGTGGTGTTGACTCAAGCCTTTGTCAATTAAACTTTACCGAAGAAATGCGGGTCTCACTGGCTGGTGGGGGCCAGTGGTCACAACTGTTTACAGCACTCTCCAGGGTGCCTGTAAGCCACCGGTACACACTCAGTCAAACTGTCGAAGCATAATATCTGTGTGTGAGTGCACTTTACTCATCCGTCGTTGAGTCAGGGTCTGCAGGACAGAGCCCTGAAGGTGGTGACCCCGACAATAAATACTCCTGCATTATTATCTTTTCAATCACTGCTCATTTCAGTGCATCATGAGAATGCTTTGAGTTATAATTTTTGTCCCCCTTTCCTTCCAAAAAATTTACAGTATTTTTCCTCTATCATTTTCTATTTATTTCTCACTCATGCTCAGCAAGTTATTCTTCCTCTGAATCCTAATATAAAAAAAAAAAAACTGGAACAACTTACATAAGCAACAAAAAATTAGCTGAAAGAAGTCAAAGCTCCAACAAAAGAAAACTGTAAGTCTCACATCCCACAGCTGGTATACTGCATATAGAGAGTGATCCCATTTCCACCATCTTGACGTGGCCTAATTGCTTTCTAATCAAATCATAGAAAGATGCTGGAGAATGTATGTTCATAAGCACTGAGATGTTTACGTTCTTCAGAGCCAAAATTTCCCCAAGTCAAGTTTCTCCTCACTGTGTCAAGCAGTTTTATATCATATCATTACTAATTTTTCTGATTTTACAAATAGGTAGTGGGTTCATACCTGTACTGGGAAATGTCCTAGGGGTTTGGGATACATCACTAGACACAGCAGAAAAAAAATCTCTATCTTATGGTGGGCATGTTTATTGACTATAAATTCTTACATGTTTACTTCCCAAAGATGAGCCACATAAACGCACTGTTCCTTGTGAAGGAATTGATTTAGTCACCATAACTGACAATTGGAAGAATCTTATTTGAGGTGAAAAATGGCCATCTCCGCAAGCCTCAGTAACTACTAAGCAGAAAGCCCAGTGTCTCATCTCATTTGAAGAAGAGTCTGGAAGACTCAGAACTAGAAGAGCTTATCATTTAAGATATAAATATTCCTTCCCCGCAGAGCCACACTGCATTCAAAAAGGCCTGTTTAAAAAGTGGCCTACTATCCAAATTTTATATGACATAACAGTGTGGTATCTTAATTGATTCCATCATAATTTTAAGTTATAGCTTAAAGTAAAAGAAAATTCACCTAGAATGGTAACACAAATAACCCATCACAAATCTTTACTCACCACTGGAAACATATGAAAAATGTTCTCTTTAATTGGGATTTCTTTTTTGCTTTCCACCTCGTAACTCATGTTAGTCCCAACTGGAGTGTTATTCTGAGAAACAACAAAGTTTTGAACAGCATCACAGCAGGAAGCAAGTTTTGCTCTGCAAAGGATAAGAATGAAAAGGAAGCAAAGGTATAAGATTAAGAAACCAAAAATAGAGACCACAATGGAGGACGCAAAGGAGGATTTTGCCATACTGACTTTCAAAAAGAAGATAATCATTCACAAAGATGACTTTCTTTTTCTTCCTCCAGGCTCTATATCCCTTGAGGATTGAGACTGACTTTTCTTTTTGTCTTTTGCTTTAATCTTATTTTAACTTCTTTTTAAAATTTTTTAAATTGTACTTTAAGTTCTGGGGTACATGTGCAGATCATGCAGGTTTGTTACACGGGTTTACATATGCCATGGTTGTTTGCTGCACCTATTAATCCGTCATCTAGGTTTTAAGCCCTGCATGCCTTAGGTGTTTGTCCTAATGCTCTCCTTCCCCTTGCCTCCACCCCACAACAGGCCCCAGTGTGTTGTGATGTTCCCCTCCCTGTGTCCATGTGTTCTCACTGTTCAACTCCCACTTACGAGTGAGAACATGTGGTGTTTGGTTTTCTGTTTCTGCATTAGTTTGCTGAGGATGAGGGCTTCCAGCTTCATCCGTGTCCCTGCAAAGGACGTGATCTCATTCCTTTTTATGGCTGCGCAGTATTCCATGGTGTATATGTGCCACATTTTCTTTATCCAATCTGTCATTGATGGGCATATGGGCTGGTTCTATGTCTTTGATATTGTAAATAGTGCTGCAGTAAACATATATGTAACATATGTCTTTATAGTAGAATGATTTATATTTCTTTGTGTATATACCCAGTAATGGGATTGCTGGGTCAAATGGTATTTCTGGTTCTAGATCCTTGAAGAATTACCCACACTGTCTTCCACAATGGTTGAACTAATTTACATTCCCACCAATAGTGTAAAAGCACTCCTAATTCTTTACAGCTTCACCAGCATCTGTTTCTTGACTTTTAAAAATTTTTTTTAATTTTTTGAGAAAGAGTCTCTCTCTGTCTCCCACACTGGAGTGCAGTGTCATGATCTCAGGTCATTGCAACCTCTGCCTCCTGGGTTCAGACAATTCTCCTGCCTCAGCCTCCTCAGTAGCTAGGATTACAAGTGTGTACCACCCACATCCCACTAATTTTTTAGTAGAGACAGGGTTTCACCATGTTGGCCAGGCTGGTCTTGAACTCCTGACCTCAAGTGATCTGCCCACCTCAGCCTCCCAATGTGCTATTTCTTGACTTTTTAACAACTGCCCTTCTGACTGGTGTGATATGGTATTTCATTGTGGTTTTGATTTGCATTTCTCTAATGATCAGTGATAATGAGCTTTTAAATTATGTTTGTTGTCTGCATAAACGTCTTCTTTTGAGAAGTGTCTGTTTATATCCTTTGTCCACTTTTTGATGGTGGTGTTTCTTTTTTTTTCTTGTAAATTTAAGTTTCTTGAAGATTCTGGGTATCAAACCTTTGTCAGATGGGTAGATTGCAAAAATCCCATTCTGCAGGTTGCCTGTTGGCTCTGTGCTAGTTTCTTTTGCTATGCAGAAGCTCTCTAGTTTAAAATCAGTGTGCAAAAATTACAAGCATTTCTATACACCAACAATAGACAATCAGAGAGCCAAATAATGGAAGAATTCCCATTTACAACTGTCACAAAGAGATTAAAATACCTAGAAATACAGCTTACAAGGAATGTGGAGGACTTCTTCAAAGAGAACTACAAACCACTGCTCAAGGAAATAAGAGGAGAAGACCAAAACAAATAGAAAAACATTCTATCCTCAGGGATAGAAAGAATCAATGTTGTGAAAATGGCTATACTGCCCAAAATAATTTATAGATTTAATGCTATTCCCATCAAACTGCCATTGACATTCTTCGCAGAATTAGAAAAAACTACTTTAAATTTCATATGGAAATGGAACCAAAAAAGAGCCCATATAGCCAAGATAATCCTAAGCAAAAAGAACAAAGCTGGAGGCATCATGCTGCCTGACTTCACACTGTACTGCAAGGCTACAGTAATCAAAACAGCATGATACTGGTAGCAAAATAAACATATAGATTAATGGAACAGAACAGAGACCTCAGAAATAACACCACACATCTACAACCATCTGATCTTCAACAAACCTGAAAAAAACAAGCAATGGGGAAAGGATTCCCTATTTAATAAATGGTGCTGGGAAAACTGGCTAGCCATATGCAGAAAACTGAAACTGGATCCCTTCCTTATACTTTGTACAAAAATTAACTCAAGGTGGATTAAAGACTTAAATATAAAATCAAAACCATAAAAATCCTAGAAGAAAATCTAGGCAATACCATTCAGGACATAGGCACGGGCAAAGACTTCAAGACAAAAACATTAAAAGTAATTGCAACAAAAGCCTTTTTTTTTTTTTTTTTTTTTTCAAAATAATATTACTCTGTCCCCCAGACTGGAGGGCAGTGTCACAATCTCTGCTCACTGCAATCTTGGCTTCCCGGGTTCAAGCAATTCTCCTGCCTCAGCCTCTGAGTAGCTGGGACTACAAGCACCTGTTACCATGCCTGGCTAATTTTTGTATTTTTGGTAAAGACAGGGGTGCCACCATGTTGGCCAGGCTGGTCTTGAACTCCTGGCCTCATGTGCTCTGCACCCTCAGCCTCCCAAAGTCCAAAGTATTGAGATTACAGGCGTGAGCCACTGCACCTGATAGTTTTTTAAAAAATCTCACTAGACTTCTAACTGGCCCTGGATCGTAGCTTGGTGACTTGGCAAGATAAATGGCAAAGCAGTTAAACATACTTATACTCAGATAAGGACCTTCTCACCAATGGAAAACGCTCATGAATATAACATTTTTAAAAATACAAACTTTCTTCTGATGATATTGTTATAATACTAAAGACAAAAAATGAGAGGACACATTATAATGATTTTATATTTATTATAAAATATAGAAACTAAGTAATAACAGTATGACAGTCACTAAAAAAATATGTAATCATTTATTATGAGACAAGCCCAGTGGAAAAAAGAATTATCTAATACAGTGAATTTTTAAGTGAGGTGAATTTAAAGTTGCCATTCCTTATAGAAAGCCCAGAGAAGCATAAATAATTACCAAGCTATATTTCAAAATTATTACCATGGAGTGAAACATTATTATTAGAATGCAGACCTAGCAAGTGCTGTCAAGGATCAACCTCTGGCAGGTGTAGATGTAGAACCACTTAGAATAATATTTCATGTCTTTAATTCTCCAATGATGTAGATTCCTTAAAGTCTCTTGATAATTATTCCAGGGTTTAGTCAAACTTAAAGTCAAAGACATTTCTGTATTTGCACAATGAAACTACGTCTTAATGTCAATCTATTTTCCTTGTTAGGTTTTCATAGATTCTCCTTATAAAAATACTTCATGTACTTGAAAATGGAAATCAAGCAAAGCTTTAGCTTTTTCAATCTTGAAGGGTTTACAGAAATTTCTCTTCTCTTAGGTTTTCCTCATAGGACCAGTTTTTCATTATTTCAGTCATCTTGTTTCTCTTTAAATCTCTACTTATTTCTCCTAATTACTTAAAAATCTGTATCCAAGCCGGACTGAATCATGAGACAAGAGATAGTGAATATTTACCAGCAAATGTTGATGATAGTGAGTCATCAGAAATAGTCTTTCTTCAGGCCACACTCCTGTTATTGGTTTGGTCCTGAAAAGTAAACTTCCATATATGTGTTTACTGAATTTTGCCCTTTTGAAAAAATACAAGGCTCTAATTTGTCAAGGTCATTTTAAATTTAGTCTTCTGAATTCCAATAATTCTCAAGGCATGAAAAGTAAAGGTGATATTTGCATCTCAAAGTTAACGTTTTCGACAATACTTCTTATCAGTTAACTCAAGTAAGTTAAAATATTCATTAAAATAGTATATCCTTCTTAACTGGATTCTGTCACCCACCTATTATTTCTTTTTCTATTTTACAATCTATCATTTAGAAAAGTTAGTTCATGGAGATTTACAAAAGAAAGAAAATGAAAATGAAATGGTATGTAGTCAAAAACATGATATTAAGTAGTTTTTAATTATACATTTAATTTGATAAAAATTTGAGTGACATATTGCAAATTCAGAAATTCTTAGGTGTATATAATTTTTAACGGCTCTTTTATCCAGCATTTTGAGAAAAGACAACACAGTAAGTTCTCATTTACCTTTGGCAAGTCATTTCTCTAAGGATATTCAGGGCCTACAAGAATATTGCATCAGCAGAAATACTAAATCAGATCTCCTCTTATGCTTTTTAAAAATATTAAGAGTTTTTGCTAACTTTTTTTTTTTTTTTGAGACAGAGTCTCCCTGTGTCACCCAGGCTGGACTGGAGTGCAGTGGTGGTTCAAGTGATTCTCCTACCTCAGTCTCTCAAGTAGCTGGGACTACAGCCATGCACCACCATGCCTGGCTTATGCTTTGTATTTTTAGTAGAAACGTGGTTTCACCATATCTGCCAGGCTTGTCTCGAGCTCCTGACCTCAAGTGATTTGCCCACCTTAGCCTCCAGAAGTGCTGGGATTATAGTCACTATACTAGGCCTTTTTCTGAAATTATATACTTTTAAGTATTGTATAAAATTTCCAAACCTATAGGAAAGTTAAAACAACTGACAATAAACACTTGAATAACCAGCAACTAGGTTTCACAATTAATTTTTCACTATATTTGTCTTATTGTGTATTATCCACTAAGCCAATTTCATTGTTACAGTTGTTGCAATTCAAAGTAAATTGTAGATCTGAGTGCATGTCACCTCTAAACACTTCCTACCTCCAGACCCTCCACCAAGCCCCAGAGGACACTTTTGTGATGATTTTTCACCATAGATTCCTTTTGCCTGTTCTAGTATATGAACATAATTAATTATATCACATGTATGCTTTTTTTTTTTTTTTTTTTCCCTAAGACGGAGGAGTCTTACTCTGTCACCTAGGCTGGAGTGCAGAGGTGCGATCTCAGCTCACTGCTACCTCCACCTCTGAGGTTCAAGCGATTCTCCTGCCTCAGATTCCTGAATAGCTGGGATTACAGGCACCCACCAATATACCCACTAATTTTTGTATTTTTAGTAGAGATGGGGTTTCAGCATGTTGGCCAGGCTGGTTTTGAACTCCTGACCTTAGGTGATCCATCTGCCTTGGCCTCTCAAAGTGCTGGGATTACAGGTGTGAGGTGTCATGCCTGGCCTACATGTATCCTTTTACGTAAGACTTTTTTCACTCAGCCTAAATGTTTTCTGAGATTCATATATGTTGCCATGTGACACGGTTTGGGTCTCTGTCCCCATTCAAACCTCATGTCGAATATGCAATACAGTGTTGGAGGAGGGGCCTGGTGAGAGGTAATTGGATCACAGGGGTGGATTTCCCCCTTGCTGTTCTCATGGTAGTGATTCAGTTCTCATGAGATCTGGTTGTTTAAAGGTGTGTAGTCCCTCCCCCTCCTCTCTCTTCCCCCTGCTCTGGCCATGTAAGATGTGCTTGCTTCCTCTTTGCCTTCTGCCAGGATCAGCAGCAGTTTGTTCTTTATTGCTGGAGTAGTATTCCATGGTATAGATATGTACCAGAGTTGGGTTAGCCATCCCCCTTGCAACTTTTGAAGATCTCACTATCAAAATCAACATTCAACCCCCAAAGCACTCATTATAATCTCCCAGGAAAAATATCAGAACTATAATCTAAGATGTCATTTCTGAAACCTGCCTTTAGTCACAGGCTAAGGGGACTTTTCCAGCTTTTATGTGCAGTGGCGGAGTGATAAGTGTATGCTGTTTGTCACTCTCCAGCTCATCCATGTGGAAGACAGTAAGAGCCAGATTTGGTATAAAGCTGAGCTGCTTGCAACAAACAAAACAAAATGGAATTTTTATCTGTTACTTTATTTCCCATCACCCCTGAAATCAGAGTCAGTTCTGATTTTGGGTGACTCTGAAGCCAACTAGACAAGTTCACAATTATGGGTATGGCCATTGCTCCCTTGCTGGGTAGAAAGAAGAGGATACATTAAGAAATGGAAGACACTGTGGGTATTTATCAGAAATCCTGCCATTTCCGTGACACCTCAGTTGTCTAAAATGCAAGGTTTCACCTTCCACAGCAGTAAATATCCCCACCAGATTAGCAGGCACAAGCCTTAACAATCACAGATGTCAAAACACTGTACACTTTTGCCATTAACCCAACCTAATTTCCACAGCAAGCAAGGAGGCTTAAAGATGAGAAAGTTGGGGTTGAGAGAGGGTGAGTTATACAAAAGCATGCAGGTTGTAAACAACTGAAACTTTGTCTTTTGACATTCATTTCTCTGCATTTTACACTAAGGTATGTTTTAACTGGGGGAAATGCCATTATCTCAGCCTCTTCCCCGAGGATGCTTTCCAAAATGGTACCACCATAGCATACGTACTTGTTCCCAAAGTAATGTTGGTAGCATCTTGCTGAAAACCTGCCTAGAGTCCATTCAAAGGCTATCGTACAATTTACATATAAATGCTTTGAAGCCTATATAACTGAGACATTTGAGGCTCTCCTTTTACATGGAAGATGTATAAGCTGCCCTATGGGACTAGGATTATCAGGTGACCCGAACAATGTGCCCTAAAATAAACTGAAAAGAAGCCCCTGACTTGATGAGAATCTAACTCTTGCTGCATTCCACCTTCAGCAATTTCCTCCATGCAACCCAGGTTCAAAAGAGAATACACTGCCTTCCATACGCCCAGGAAAGAACTGGGACTTTCTATACTGCACTGAGTTCTAGAATTCAGGAGAGTTCATATACTTTGAAAAATGCTTAACTTTCAAGGAGTAGGTTGGTTCTGGGAGAATCTGACTTAATGCTTTTCACCTGGATCTATAAAGACCAAATTGAAGATATGCAAAATCATCTTTGCATCACAGGTCAAATCATCTTTGCATTACAAATCCCTTTTGAGGAAGGGATCTTTATTAAAACTGTAAACACTTCTTTTTATTTATTCACCGTAGGTGCTATTTTCTTTTTCTGTTTCTTTTGTCTGTTGTTTGTTTTTGTTTCAAGTCTCAGGTCAAAATTCTTCTTCAGTTGTAAACGCAGTGCTTCCTAGATTTCCATGAAGTGTTAACCAGTACTTAAGTCTGACAGCTCACAGAGCGCTAGGACCTCTGGAATACTAACGACCTAAAGGCCCAAGGCCGTGGCCCCCAGGCACCTCTTCTGTTTATTAAACTCTGAGACTCCCTAATGAGACGTGGGGAAGTTAGAGATGTAAGGTAGAGGCCGAAGGCCCTTTCCAGGTACTGATAAAGCGCTACTTTTCCAGAATTCATTCTGTATAATTCTAACGAAGGTCCTAGGAAAAAGAGTTTTAAAATGTAAGCACCAGCAGAGAGCCAAAGGGTTTATTTACCATCCAAACCATTTCTAAAATGGCCCCATTTCTTTTTCTTCACGAAAACGTAACACACGTAGGCCAACAACCCACTCCTCGCCTCTCTCCTGTTGATGCCCCTCTTTGGCCTCTCTTCTTGCCCCATTTGACATGTAATTCATAGACTGACCAATAATAACAATAACCAACATTTAGTGCATTTTCACTGCATGCTAAATATTTATGGAGATTATTTCACTTAAGCCTTGCAATAACCCTACAAAATAGAAGCAATTAATAGTCTCATTTTAGAGATGAGGATAACTTAGGATCATAAAGTTAAGAAGGTCACATAGGACATACTCATTCACTCATTCATATTTATTTAGCACCTATTAAATATTGAGCTCTATGAGCGGTGCTGGCCACACACTGGTCAATAAATTACACACTGTCTCTGCTTTTATTGTGTTTGTGATCCTGTAGGGAAGAAAATAAAAAGGTTTAGAAAGATGACTTATAAGTCAGTAAGCGGCAAAGCCAAGATTCAAACCTAGAATTCAAACTCTTGCTCTAAAGCCCACTGTCAGGGCATGCCCCGCAAAGAATCATGGTGTGCAATGGAGGAAATTAAAATGTTCTTATCTGAGCCACCATATCTTACAACCCCAAATATTTTTCTAGAATTCTCAAGTTCATATTTGAAAGAACTTCTTTAACAAAAAATAAAACAGCTTTCTGGGCTCGAAGGGCCTTTCCAGCCGGGAGCGGTGGCTCACGCCTGTAATCCCAGCAATTTAGGAAGCTGAGGTGGGTGGATCATGAGGTCAGTTCAAGACCAGCCTGGCCAAGACAGTGAAACCCTGTCTCTACTAAAAATACAAAAAAGTCAGCTAGGCATGGTGGCGGGTGCCTGTAATTCCATGTACTCGGGAGGCTGAGGCAGAGAATTGCTTGAACCCAGGAGGTGGAGGCTGAAGGAAGCCGAGACTGCGTGACTGGACTCCAAGCCTCAGTGACAGAATGAGACTTCATCTCAAAAAAACAAAACAAAACAAAAGGGCCTTTCCACTGCTGTCACATAGTGTAGAAGACCCACCCCCTGCACCTTAACTGCCCAGCCTCCACAGACAATCTTCACGTCCCAGGGACTGCTCTAGACTTTGCAGGAGTCTGTGGGTTTGCCTGTTGGCTTGTATTGTGCAGCTATGGGAGGCAGGGCCCGGAGAAGGTGAGAGAGAAAGAATCATTTGGTATCGGAGGTTGAGAACAAGTCAACTCTGGTTAGAGGCCACTGAAGGCGAGAAGAAGATTTACAGGCTTTCACTTGACTTGCTAGAACCCAGGAGTACGCACTCACTTTCCAAAACTCACAAGTGCGATCTGAAACTGCATATTTAAAGGAATTGTGGCTACAAAGAGGAGAGAGATACATGCTATTCTAGAATGTTCAAAACCACGCCTGGCGTGCTTGGGTCTCTTGTGGAAGTTTGACTTTTAAAGGCAATTGACAAACCAGGGCCGGTCTGGAGGGAACAGATTGAAATCCACGGCAGTTGCAAAACTAATAACGGCCCGGCTGGAGAAGAGCAGATTCAGAGGATTCAATAGCTCTCTGTGAATATCGTAAGGATTATAAGGTGAAGGAAGAATTAGATTTAACTTCTGTAGCTTCAAAATAAAAAATTAGGACTGATATGGACTGAATGCTTGTGTCTCCCCAAAATTAATATGTTGAAACCCAAAGCCCCAGTGTGATGGTATTAGGAGGTGAGGTCTTTGAGAGGTGATTAGGACTAGATAGGGTCATGAGGGTGACACGCTGATGAATGTGAGGTTAGAGTAAGAAGTCGGCTGTCTGCAACCCACAACAGGGCCCTCACCAGAACTTATCCGAACCATGCTGGCACCCTGCTCTTCCACTTCACAGCCTCCAGAACTGTCAGAAATAAATGTTGGTTGTTAAAGCCACCCAGCCTATGGCATTTGGTTATGGCAGCCCAAGCTGACTGAGACAAAGACCGATACACAGAGCAATTCAGCCCACATTCACTGAGCAGTCAGCAGTGATGTCCATGGCCCAAGGTTGTGGTATTACAATTTGCAAAGTATTAAATACAAATATGAATAAAACATGGATGGGTTTTACCCTCTGGGAGTTTAGGTGTATTAAGAGAGACAGACACAAAGCATCACTGGTATTTCAGTATCATTTCACTGTAATAGGAGGCTATGAGACCAGCACACAGGAAAGGCACTTAGCCAACCTGGGAGTTAGGGGAGTTTTAGCGATGGGCTGTTAACACAGCACTCAGCATGCGGGAGGCGCTTGATACATATTTCCTCATTGAATGAATAAACCTGTGTTTGAGGATAATTCTTTGGGTCACATAGGATGGATGGCAGTGGAAGGAAATCAGAGGGAGGAAAGCCACCTGAGACATGACTGCAAGGCTTTTGCTAGTCACCTAATTAAATATTAAAAGAACCTACATGAAACAATTTTAGAATTGAAGAGAGCAGAAAGGAGACTTGAGATATATTTAGTAGATGGAAAGAACAGTCCAGGCACAGTGGCTCATGCCTATAACCCCAGCACTTTGGGAGGCCAAGGTGGTTAAATCACTTGAGGTCAGGAGTTCGAGACCAGCCTGGCCAACATGGCAAAACCCCATCCCTACTAAAAATATGAAAATTAGCCAGACATGGTAGCAGGCGCCTGTAGTCCCAGCTACTCAGGAGGCGGAGGTGGGAGGATCGTTTGAACCCAGGAGACAGAGGCTGCAGTGAGCTGAAATTGTGCCACTGCACTCCAGCCTGGTTAACATCTACTCCTTATAAAAAAAAAAAAAAAAAAAAAAAAAGATAAAAATGAAAAAGGCAGCAGGGCATTATGACAATGATTTGATATGTTCTTTTTGGTCTTCCCCTAAACCTCAGCACTCCCAGGGAAATTCATTCATTTCACAAATATTCATCAGTGGCATCCCAGGCATCTTGCACTGTGCTAGGCTCTGGGGATATGCCAAGGAATGACCCAGACCCCCAGCCTGTCCTCATCTTGCTCCTGGGACACCACAATGTAGATGAGAAGCAGAAGACGGAAGAAGCCACTGAACAAGGTAACAAAGGTGAATAACAGTTGTTAACTATGGTCCAGAAAGAAAGGTCAGCAAGATAGAGGGAATCTTTTCTCTACAAAGGGTCAGGAACCACAGGAAGAAAAATCAATAGATGGTTGTGCAAGCAAAGAACAATTTGATTCCCCCCTAGAGAGCCATAGAAAATATTGTATTCATAAGCTCATAAATGTTTGAAAAGGGAATCGAAAACTGTTTAATAAGCTCAGAAAATAGTTTCTAAATTTCAGCTCTGACGTTACTGGTACTTGCAGAAGAGAGGTGGAGAGGTCAAACAGAAAGAGCAAACTAAGACTGTGGAGAAACCAAGGGGAAAAAAAAAGAAGAAACAGATGAATATTGCATGAAACGGAGGAGGAAAGAAAAGTGGTGGACACGTGAAATAAAACACAGAAAGAAAGCCCTGAGAAAAACAGAAGAGATGAAGACAGAAGGCAAAAGACAGTCACCCATAGAAAACCAAGGATATAGAGATGAAATAGACATGAAATAGACAGATAGAAATGCAAACACATGGTCACAGAGGAGCAGGTTTACCCAGACAGAATATTCAACAGAAAGGAGCCAGAAAGAGAGACACAAGATAGAGACTCAGGAGCATAAAAAGGGAAACGTGTGTTTGAGGCTTGGGTCTATAGATGCATAAACAATAATAACAAAGGCATGCATGGCTTGTACTGTCTGAAGCACTCTTCCAAACACTTTATATATTATTTAATCCTTGTAAGAGCCTTATGAGAGAAGCACTATTATCATCACTGTTGTTGTCCCCATTTTTCAGATATAGAAGCTGGGTCACAGAGGTGAAGTTACTTGCCTGAGGTCATGCAGCTAGCTAATGACACGACTGGGACTTGAACACAGGCAGTCTAGTCTTAATAGCTGTGTGCTCTGAATACTTCCCTATATTCCTCTAAATGTTGTCTAATGTATGCACAAATAAAGATGCACAGAGGGGGGAAAAATCAAGAAGAAAGCCCACACAGTCACTGTCACAAGACATGAATAGACTCTGCTGTATTAGTTTTCACGCTGCTAATAAAGACATACCCAAGACGGGGAGGAGGTTTAATGGATTCACAGTAGCACTTGAATGATTTAATTATCTCCCACTGAGTCCCTCCCACAAAACGTGGGCATTATGGGAGCTACAATTGAATATGGGTGAACACACAGCCAAACTGAAGGACTGTGTTAAGGAAAATTGCCTGTGTTTCAAAGGCAGGAATTTCCCCTCGCCATACCTCCATTCACGCCCCTATCCGGGATTGTAAAGTTCTTTATCTAAATCTCCCGTACAAGGGCTAGGTAGAAATTCCAGGTGAGCTGCTTCCGTTCAGAAAGCCCGCCAAAAGCCCTAGGAGGAGGGGCTCTGTTGTGGGCCCAAGCAACCAATCCAGGATCAGAATTAAAGATCAATAACTCCAGAGGAAGTTTGAAAGAACTTTTCTCATTGGACAGGAACATGAATGAGGAGGGAATAACTTCAGGGTTAAAACTCCACTGCTACTTACCTTTGTGGATATCCCCTTAGGATTCCCCTCCCACTGCAGCGTGGGAGCTCTCCCCTTCTCTCTCTGCCTAATAAATTGCTCTCTGCTAAACTCTTTGGGTACAATATTTATTTGAACAGTAAGCTCACTGGGCTGCCAGGGCCCTTTCCCCATTCCTCGGGCAAGTGAGCCCAAGAACCTGGGGACACCCGGTTATATCTTTGGCGAGCACATAGAGGGAACTGAGCCCCTGCACCACGACTCGAAAACAAAACCGTATCATCTGTCCTTCATGGGAAAATATCTATATCTTGTGAAATTTTGGAAATTGTGATTAAATATTCTTAAGCTGTGCTGAATGTTCACAGCTATATGCATAATAAAAGAGGGAAGTAGGGTCCAAATCTTTCCCTCTCAAGGGCCAGGCAAGACCCAGCCAGATACAG
This sequence comes from Lagothrix lagotricha, assembly GCA_963574225.1. Lineage (NCBI taxonomy): Eukaryota > Metazoa > Chordata > Mammalia > Primates > Atelidae > Lagothrix > Lagothrix lagotricha. Next base: position 65,829 of record CAUYNB010007462.1, read on the forward strand.
GTTAAGGGGCTGCAGGTTGGAAACTGGAGTGCACAGAATCAAGGCTAAGGCTGAAAATCCCTGCCTAGGCAACAGATTGCTTGGGGCTGGGTAAACCAAGACAAACTCCTGCAGAAAAGACAGGGTGGAAATACTCAGAAGAACAAATGTAATTCATATGGACGTGAAGGGATAAACAAATGAAGCACTTACTACCATTCTCACTACTGGGAATGTAACAGAAAAGAAAGAGAGCTTCTCGTGGAGAACTTTTAGCTGGTGAGAGAGAGAGAACAGCCAATAACCAGAACATGGTGCCATCAGCCTACACGGCAGCAGGGGGAGGAGGAGGGAGGAGGTGGGCCAGGCCAGGCCTACTGTATACCTCTGAGGCTTAAGAGAAAGAGCTGGGAGGGGTGAGACTGCAGCATAAAAGCTCACTTTCTTTTGTGACAAGAGTGGACTTTTGAGTCTGAGATGCCTGCCAGTGTATACTAGGGAGCCCACGGTTCCTGGAGCACTTCAGGTGCCCACTCTGAGTGGGATAGTCCACTCTCTTGAATCCTTAATGTTGTATTTATATTTTGCTGGTTGTATAACAAAGCAAAGTACAAGCAAGTTTGGCTGAGTACCATTCCACAATCATGCAAGCCCAAGGAGCTGGGCCAGCTGTGGGGTCAAGAGCATGTTGGAAGATACCTAAGCCACCCAAAGTTTGGGGACTCAGCTCCCCAGAAGATGCAAAGCTTAAGCTGAAAACTTAAAGATACACAAAAGTAGCCAGGTAAGGCAGGAGAAGGAGATGGAGGGGTAAAGACTGTTTGAGAAGCAGGAAAGAGGAAATGTGAAAGCCTGGAAATGAGAGAGAGAGAGAGCGTGAGCGCGCATAGGATGTGCAAAAGTCTGAAAGAAATCCTGTGGGCTTGAGAGATGCAGTACTGGGTGGAGAATGCTGCAGAACTAAATCAAGAGTCTTCTAGGCATCACAAAGTCAACAATGTGGCTTTCTTCTATGGGAAAAAGCAAAACATTGAAGGGTCTTAGTTATGGACGCGACACATGGTATATGCATTTTAGGATGTGCACCCTGGCTTCAGTGAGGACAGATTAGCAGAGCTGCAGAAGGATCCCACTAATCAGTTAGGAGGATAGGCAATGACCCAGTGTTGCAGATAGTCTCCAAAGATGGCCACCATCAACTCTTTCTCTACCTACATGCATATGTCAAGAAATGAAACCTAAAATTCCTCCCCTTGAATCTGGGCTGGCCTTAGTAAGTACTTGAACCAGTAAAATGCTGCAGAAGAAGTGACATCCTGGGATTTCCAAAGCTGTGTCATAAGAAGTGTTGCGGCTTCTGCCTAGATCTCTTGGAACGTTCATTCTCTGGACAATTCCCCAAGGAATCCAGCCTCCATGCTGCAAGAAGCTCAAGTCACATATGGAGGCTCCTTTGAAGATCCTTAAACGGCAGCCCTAGCTGAATTCCTAGTAAGCAGTCAATGTGTGCTTACACACAAGGCTGATGTGTGAGTGTGGCATCTTGGACATCCAGCTCAGGCAAGCTCTCAGATGACTCCAGTGGACTGCAACCCTATGAAAGCACTCCATTAAGAGTTCCCTAGGCTGTATGTGGTGGCTCACATCTGTAATCCCAACACTTTGCTGAGGTGGCAGGATCGCCTGAGCCCAGGAGTTGCCTGGGCAACACAGGAAGATCCCATCTGTACAAAAACTCCAAAACTTAGCTGGGCTTGGTGGCATGCTCCTACAGTCCTAACTACTCAAGAGGCTGAGGCAGGAAGATTGCTTGATTATAGGAGGTCAAGGTTGCAAGTGAGCTGTGATGGTGCCACTGCACTCCAGTATGGGTGACAGAGCGAGATACTGTCTAAAAAACAGTAACATCAACAAAAGCATTCCCTAGCTGAGCCCAGGCAGCCCACGGAACTGAGAAAATATGAAATTATTGTTTTCAGCCTTCAGTTTAGAGGAAGTTTATTATGCAGCAATAGTTAACCAAGATGCAAGTTAAGAGAGAACAGTAGCCATGTATGTCTGACCTCTCCAGAAAAACAGAATCAATAGTCTATGTATGTATCTATGTATCTATGTATTTATCCATCTATGTATCTATGTATGTATGTATCTGCCTTCTATCTATGTCTCTATCTTCTATGTATCTACCTATATATCTATGTATCTAGCTATCTATATATCTTTTATCTATGTATCTGTCTTCTATCTACGTATCTATGTATCTATATCTTCTATCTATCTATCTATCTATCTATCTATCTATCTGTCTATCTTCTATGTATCTACCTAGGTATCTATGTATCCAGCTATCTATATATCTTTTATCTATGTATCTATGTATTTATCTATGTATCTACCTATGTATCTATCTTCTATGTATCTATCTTCTATGTATTTATCTACGTATCTATCTTCTATGTATCTATGTATCTATATTCTATGTATCTATGTATCTATGATCTTCTATCATCCATGTTTCTACCTATGTATCTGTGTATCTATCTATGTATCTAGCTATCTATATATCTTTTGTCTATCTATCATCTATCTTCTATGTATCTATCTATCTATCTATCTATCTGTCTAAAGAGTCTTATTTTCAAGAATTGGTCCACACAATTGCAGGGGCTAGCACATCTAAAATCTGTAGGGTAAGTTTGCAGATTGGACATCCAGGCAGGAGTTGATTCTGCAGTCTTGAAACAGAACTACTTCTCTGGGACACCTCAGTTTTTGCTCTTAAGGCCTTTAACTGATTGGGATGAGATCCACCCACATGATCAATGGCAAGCACCTTTACTTAACGTCAGTCAATTGTAGATGTTAACCACATCTACAAAACACTTCACAGCAACACTTAGATTCACATTTGATTAAATAACTGGGTACTATAGCCTAGCCAAGTAGACACATACAATTAATTCCAGTAACCCAGACCAGAGATGGGTGATGAGATTGCAAAAAGAAGATAGATTTAACACATATTTAGGGTGTGAGGCTTTAGCAAAAGTTTGGCAATGGACTAGAAATGGGCACTGAAGGAGAAAAAGCCGGTGAGGATCACGCAGGGGTTTCTGATTCAGGCCACTGGGAAGATGGTGTCTTCTCTGACATACAGAGTAGCCTAAACAAGAGGGGGGAGGGCTATATGTTCATAACGAAGTTGGTGACCAGTTGTGTGTGTGTATGTGTGTATGTGTGTGTGTGTGTGTGTGTGTGTGTGTGTGTGTGTGTAGGTGGAGTCTCACTGTCACCCAGGCTAGAATGCAGAGGCGCAACCTCAGCTCACTGCAACCTCCACTTCTCGGGTTCAAGGGATTCTCCTGCCTCAGCCTCCTGAGTAGCTGGGACTATAGGAGCGTGCCACCACATCCAGCTAATTTTTATATTTTTAGTAGAGATGGGGTTTCACCATGTTGGCCAGGCTGGTCTCGATCTCTTGACCTTGTGATCTACCCACCTCGGCCTCCCAAAGTGCTGGGATTACAGGCGTGAGCCACTGCGCCTGGCCCCTGCTGTGGTTTTAATTCATGCTAAGAGTTGTAAAGAAAAAAATGGGATCATGTTGCAGAACTGGAAGTGAGACTGTGAACAAGCAGGACTGAAGGCTTTGGAAAAGTGAAGGGTGCACCCATCTGGCTTGCTTCAGGTGCCATTTGCAATGAGTATAAACCTGTGACTGAAGTGACTTGCAAGGTTCCCCACACTGCTCTAACCGCATGAGTGTCCCCTGCCTTTTAACAATGAATTTAAAGCCAATTATGAATTGCGTAAGTGTGGAAACACAAGTTCTGAATATACAAAATCAACATGATTTCGGAATATATTTTAGTTTGCAGACAAAAAAAAAAATCTAGGTCACTGCCATTATTTATTGTTCAATGTGTGAAGAAGAGCATGTAAAGAAACCAAATTTTGTTTACGGCTTATAAACTTTTATTTAGTTAGATATGTTCAGGGGAAGAAAAAGGAAGAGTGGGAAACTTCTTTTTCTTTTTTTCTTTTTCTTTTTTTTTTGCAGTCATTGTCTGGCAAGATACTGAGAGCCTGAATTAACACTGAATCCTATGAAACCAGAGTTTTGTAATGATAACGCTGAATCAGTCTTACGTGTAATTATACCAACATGCTACTCTGTGAAACATTTCTTAAGGGAAATGTTCCTAGTATATTTTGTATTTATGCCACTTTCTTTTATTAAAGGTCTCATTATTTCATGAAGTTCAATTTACCAGACCAAGTCATAATGGTTGGCTTCAGTGAGGGCCAGCAATGCACGTGTATTTCAAGGAGCTTCGTCTGTGCCCTGACTGGGAAACTCTCTTGCACAGGGGGAGAAACAGGTAGGCAGGTCAGTTTTGCTCATGGCCATTTAATGAGCCGGTCCACATACCCAAAGAGGCCCTAAGTGCCCCCAGAAAGCGAGCACACATCTCAGGCATTCTTCCAACACAGCTCTCACTGTGGAATTCATCATTTTCTGGTTTTGGCTTCAGTCCTACACTCAGCTTCTGTTTTTGCTTGGCCTCTGGGAACTGCTTTTGGCTTCTGGCTCCCTTCCAAATCCTAACTTTTCATCTATGCCCTTAGGCTTCACCCAGCAGAATCTCAAATAAGAATGATCTGTTCCTATCCTGGGTTCCTCAGCCCTTATTTAGCCCTAGTCAAGGGCTAAGTAATCTGGGGACTGGGGAAGGGGTAGGAAGCGTAAATCTTGGCTCTGCCTACACTCGAGCTCATCAATTTTCAGGGAATTCAGAGCGATTCCTGATTAGACCTGAGAGCATGTGGTTTAACCGGCCATTTTGAAAGGGCCACAGACAGTTCATATAAAGGTAAATCTTTTCCAAGGAAAATAATGCACAAAAAGATGATAACTTAGAAAGCTGAAGTTTAATACTTTCTGCTCTGTGTGACCTACTTTCCATCATGAAAAGATCAAAGAAAGTTCAAACAGAACGAACTGAACAGGAAGGGATGGTCCTTACCAAGTGCGTGATACAATCCATATGCAATGGTCACAAAAGCAAAACCGGGGTTGATAAATGTTTACACATCCCCCTAGGCAGAGGACTGGAACTGAAACTATTATAGCATTATTGCTGTATCATAGACTTGCTGTACTTACTGCAGATACAAAGAGTTTAACTAATTAGTAAAATATTAATTATAAGCCAAAAAAATGATATTAAACTGGAAATAATCATAATAGCTATGACATGCTGAGATTCTCACATATAACAGACTCTGTACTTAGCATTTTACATATTGAATATTCATAAAAACTCACAGAGGTAACTACTGTCTCCATCTTACTAATGAAGACACTGGCTGGGAAAAGTGGCTTAGCCTAATAAGAATAAAGCTGTTGTCATCAATAACGAGTGGCAAAGGTAAAATAGTGCCTTTAAGATGTTCTAGTAGGAACTCTTTCACTTACAGGAAAGACCAAATTTAAAACAAAATGAAAGATTAGGGATAACAAACAAGAAATGTCAATAATAAAATACATGAAAGAAACAAGACACATGGAGTCAACTTAAAGCTGAACCTAGAAATCAGACTGTACTCTCCAGCCCTCCCCAACTCCTAGTTCCTGTGGTGAGCCTTGACCTATTTTCTGAACCAACTAGAAAGATGCTTTGTTCCTCCTGATACACTCCATAAAACACATGGCTCAGATTAACCAGGTCTGTAAATTAAATACACACACACACACTCTCTCAACTGAAAATTTATACCTGTGGTTGGTGTAATGAAAGTGAATTTCAAGATAGTACAGCAGCCATGACTTAATCAGGTTGTCCAGGGAAGGCTTCCCTGGGGAACGGATAACTGGTTTTAAACTGGTTGGGGCAGGGGCGGAAATGGTTGGAGCGATGTGGCCGAAGTCCACAGTCCCTCCAGTTATTGCGCAAGAAGTAGATAAGAAGGATTCACCATGGTTCATGGTAACCAGTTTGAAGGTCACGGAATAAGTAGAAGGTACTAGGAGAGAGTGAGTATAGACAACTCCTTCCAGAATTTGGCCATGTAGTGGAGGGCATGGCATCTTTCAGTATTTAAGAAGTGAAACCAAAAATCAAATCGAGATGGCATGCTGACATACTGTGATTTTAGAATCAACTGGTTCACAATGAATGCTTGCTTCAAACTAAACGAATAGTTTATGTTATTAAGAAAGCAATGATCTAGCCCCAGCTACTCAGGGCTGAGGAGGCTGAGGTGGCAGGATTGTTTGAGCCCAAGAGTTCAAGACCAGCCTGGGCCACATAGTGAGACCCATCTCAACAAAACAAAACAAAAACGATGTAAGAAATCCAGTGATTTAGGGATTCCAAAGGCAGGAAAATGTTCCATTTCAGCCCCAATAGACTGGAGGAAAATCAAGAGCTTCAAATAGACACCACCCTTTTCTCTTTTTTAGTAACACACGTATACCTCAGTTAAAATAGAGTTATGTATTGAACTAGCCACCTGGTACACTGGGAAAATCCCAGCAACCTAAAGAGAAGCTGTCTGCAGTCTGTGTGATCATCAGGCTGACATCACACTGACAGGTAAGAGGGGGATTGACAGTTATCCCTGCTTCAGGTTAATCCATGACACTAATCTCAGAGTGGAGTTTGATCTTCAAACTCCTGGCTCCCTCAAAAAATTGAGAAGGTGGCATGACCTATACATTTAAAATAGAAAAATTAGACATCAGTGATTGCCCCTTAATGAATCTAGTGCGATACAAAATGGAAGACATGGTGTTCAGAAAAGCCAAGAGTATTATGAGACCTCAACAACTGGAGAGGCCTCATGTCATCATCTTGCCACTTTTCCTTTTCCCTGGAACTGCTGAGTGTTCCCTGCCCCCGCCCCAGCATCTCTTTTCTGATAGCTCTGCTGGGCTTCTCAGTCCAAATCTCCATCACTTCACACCTGGTCCAGTGCAGGAGCGGCCACCTGTCCTATCTCTCCTGCACAAGTCCACTGCACTCATCATTTTGACATGTTATGGCAGAGTGGGCAATGGATATCGAGAATTCCAAGGTTAGATATCTAGGTCCTTCATTTACTGGTGATGACACCTTGGAAAATTCACCTAAACTCTCTGAAACTTTACCTCTTTATTTGTTACATTGGGTAAAAAAAAAAAAAGTTAAATTTCTTTCAGGATAAAAGTTAAAAAAAAAAATTTAGTACCATAACCAGGACATCTATATTTAAGCTTCATATTAGTTTAAATTATTCCACCATCACATATGAGATGAAATCCAAACTCCTAGGGCCCCACATAACATGACAGCTAAGGAAGGAAAATGAATAAATACCTAAGGGAAATGAAATCAATATGTCAAGGAGATATCTACATTCCCATGTTTACTGCAGCTTGATTCACAATAACCAAGATGTAGAATCAGCCTGTGTCCATGGATGGTTGAATGCATAAAGAAAATGTGGTACATATACACAATGGAATTGTACACAGCCTTAAAAAATGAGGAAATTCTGTCATTTGTAGACAACGAGAAAAAATCTGAAGGACATTATGCTAAGTGAACTCATCTATGCTAACTGAACTAAACTGTCCATGCAGAAAGAGAAATACTGCATGATCTCACTCATATGTGGAATCTAAGAAAGTTGAACTTATAGAAGTACAGAGCAGAATGGTGGTTACAAGAGGCTGGGAGGTGGTGGAAATGGGAAGATGGTGGTCAAAGGGTACAAAGTTCCAGTTGGGCAGAAATAATACATTTTTCAAGATCTATTGCACAGCATGGTGACCATAGTTCCTAATAAGGTACTCATATTTCAACATTGCTAAAAGAGTAGATTTTAAGTGTTCTCACTACAAAAAACAAATACTAAGCATATGAGCTGATATGTTAATTAGCTTGATATAATTATTCCACAACGTATGCATATATCTAGACACCATGTTTTATTCCATAAATATATACAATATCTTTCAATTAAAAATAAGCATTTAAATTTAAAAGAATAATAGGTAAAACTCTTCAAGAAGACCAAATTTAATCAGCAACTCAGATGTCTAGTTTTTCCCTTAACAGCTAATATGTGCACTGATATTAAGTTTATAAAAGATCAGCTCACATCTTTGAGGAGAATGTCCGAACTAACGCAAGGTAAAATGAAATATAAAAGAATATGATTATTAAAACAAAGGATAGGAAGTCAATTGAAATATAAACTCCTAAGTGAAGAGTCCATGCTGAAACACTGGAGAAAGATGTACCTACCAGGATCTCGTGCCAGTGTAAACAATATAACGCACCAATGAAGACATCACAAGCAATGCTATAAGGAAAAGAGAATTTGAAACACAAGGCAGCCTAAATGGGAGCTTATTTGACATGTGAACATGAAATATTGAGTACAACTTGAGAGATACACTTTGAAATAGAATTTAGAAGACCAGTGAACCCCGTGTGAGCGCCACACACTTTGATGGCAAAGTTCATATTCTGAAGACCAGGGAGAGGAGCTAGTCCCTAAACGTACAAGAGCCAGCTTCTTTTATTAAATATGGCAGAAATAATGACATGGTGTGGTTTTTGTTGCTTTTTCTAAATGCACAGGCATGCTGTATAGCATGACAAATAGATGATATGACAGTATATTAATGATGAAAAATGGTCTCAACACAGAGGAAACAAAGAAAAACCCTTTTTCAATCTGACAACTGACCCAAAACACCTATCATAAAGTACACACATCTTCTTAAATTAAAAATAAAATAAAATATGCATTGCTTTCAGCTGTCAATGTAGTCACCCCGTATGAATTGTAAATAGCAAGCATTTACAGGAGGAGAATGGTGGCTCAGAAAAATGAACTTAGTCTTGTATTATCAAAAGAAGCCCCTAGCAGAGATGATTTTTGATTTTCTCCAAGAAATTTGTCCTACAGAAACAAAATGCCTGGAACATAATAAGGTTCAATAAATGTTGACTGAATGAAAAAGTGCAAGCTCACAAAATGCTAACCAAAATCAAACAATACAATTGCTTTTGGAGAAATAGTTCAGAAAATAACTGAAAAGTCTGTGGGAAAACCAAGTGTGGTTTTCCAGCTCTACGATTTTTTGCAAAATATGGATTAACTTCTCCCATCTCTTTATTTTCATGATTTATATTCTTTCACAAAGTTAAATCATTAAATGGCATGGTTTGAATCATGTAAATGTCATATATTTAAAAAATAAACTTATGTGGTAGATAAGCATGTTTATTTTGTTTAACACTATTTTCTTCAAAGAGTGCAAATAAAAATGAAAGTAACATAGTAACTGTTATTTTTTAAATATCAGTGAATCTACAAATACAGCACTGGAACCTTTTCTCACATATCCAACACAAGAAAGATAAAGGAATAACTTCCAATAAATTTTAATTTAACCAAACCTGGGGGGATAATTCAAGATTTAATAAAATCGCCACCATGTAATAGTTATCTGTAACAAAGCAATAAGGCACAAAATACCTGTTTTACAAGTCATTTGAAAAGTATCTCATTTCCATGAGTCATAAATATGTGGGTTTACATACTACCACTGTTTGCTGCCACTATGTTTTCAGTAAATAAGTGATTGATAATATTCAGTCATCTTAGATTCCAACTCACCTCTCTGAAACATGAGGATATCCAAAAATATCAAATGGTATTAGTGGCTCCAAAAGAAACTAAAAAACAAAATCATAGTGTATGTATGTCTGGGGGGTAGAGGGAAGTGAAAGTAAAATAACAATTAAGCACTGTTACTGTGGACCTATTAGTTTTCCGTAATTGGTTATACAAATGAATACGGTTATTTTAAGTTAGAAAACGATCCAAGAAAGCTAATGCAGTAATTACCATGCAAGTTACCTAGGGAATCTAAGACTAATTACTGAAGCTCAAAGATCTTCTGCTGGGATAAAACCTGCTTACCAGAAGTTTCCAGAGTTTCAGAAAGGAGCCTTCAAGGGTGAAGTAGAATAAGTAAGGAAGGAGGAGTAGAAGGCATCTCACATTACATTTAATTTAAATTTAAGCATCTCAATGTTACTCTCAAATAGCTGAGTGTCACGCTCAAGCAAATGATTATCCATCACTTTCTAAAAATCAGAGGGAGAGACTGTGAAGAGTAATAATTTCTTAGACTGAAATCCAGGTAGATTTTTCACAAATTATTTTGTGCATTAGCTTGTTCTTAGAGGGAAGCGGGTGGAGACCTCTTATAAGAGAATCAATCAAGCTTTTAAAAGCAGAAAAGGCAGACACCTCAACATTGTTGACTTTGTACAGCTACACGTAAAATAAATTAGATATCAAGAAAGAACGTCCTTCTTCAAAGATTCAAGATTCTTCAAAGATTCAAGGCAGGGCATCTTCAACTCTGACTTAAATCTCTCTTTAACAGAGTTCAACTAGTATCTCACAAAATACAAATTCATAGCAGAAACTTACAATTTGTGGAGTAGAGGTAGAGGTAGATCTGAGCCAGAATCACACCTACGCCTGGGATAACCACGCATCATGGAAGGTGAAAGAGGCAACTGAATCCCAAACGGAGTCTCAGGGCCAGAAAGATCCTTAGAAATACATTACTCCATGTGGAAGGTCCTAGACTCCTTGAGAATCTGATGAAAATCACAGATTCTTTTCCCAGAAACATGTGTAATATCTCACAAACAATTTCAAGAGTTTTAGGAAACCACTTTTATGGACTTCAGATTAAGAATCTTCCTAGTTAAGCCTCTCATGTTTCCAGGTAAAAGCTGAAGGAAATCTGAGGCTCAAGCTCCAGCTACCAAGTTCTCAGACCCACAGTTAAGCGCTGAATGAGTAAAAGCTTAGGAATCTATCAAAACGAGGACAAACCCCCTCACAGCACAAATAGAAAGTTAAAATTGCTGAGAAGATAGACTTGGAAAAGCTCTATTTCTTACAAAAGCCAGATTTAAACTGCAGTTGCTTTTCTTTTTTGAGAGAATTCATTTTCTCTTGGCATTTATATTTTTCCCAGACCAAGGAAATGGTCTTCTGTATCCAGCTGTCCCAAAGTCAGCTGAAACACATCCTGTCCAAGATGGTTTTATCTTTTCAATCCAATTTCTCTTTGAAATCTTTATATCTGTCAGTGTTGGGAAAAGCAACAAAGGAGAAAGGACTGACAGAGTGCCTACATAAATTGGTTATGAGTAACACATAAACAAGGAACAACAAACTGTGGAAGGCCGCAGGAGGCCTCTGAGGAGGAAGGCCTCTTCAAGCCTCGTGTTCTGGTGCAGGGTGACCTTGGCTCTGTTACCATAAACACTGTGCTCAAGGACATAAAACCCCTTCGTAGCACTATGTCACAGCCAGGCTTGCAGGCTCCTTGTAAGGCCTGTGTTTCATCAGCAATACATAGATAATAAGCTAAAGATAACCCATGTTCTCGTTTTGTGAAACTCCCAAACCGCCACTGTTATCAATAGTTAGAATGACACATCAGTTCCGGCTCACTGATTCAGTTCCGGCTCACTGATGCAGTTCCGGCTCACTGATTCACTCCACTATCACCCTCTCCCCACCGTTACTCCACCCCTACCCTGTAGATCAAAGTGATTGTAACCAATAAATAGAGTGGATGATCAGAGTTCAGGGCCTTCACTGTTTCCTCCAGAGTAATAAGGTGACGGTCCCCTGGTCACACTGTCTCTCTTAATCTGTCTTTTTCTCATTCCTTTGTCACCACCAAACTCGGGGTACCCATGGATGATGTAGGGCTGGCTCCCTACAGTCAGTAGCAGCATGAGTATTGCAGATACGAAATTTCTCATTTGACTTTATTTTTCTTTTCCTTCAATGAGAGAACTGGAAGTCAATAAGAAACCAAGTCCTACCAAGTCTTCAGTTATGGAGCAATTTATTAGGTACCATCTATGTGATAGGTACTGGACATAAAAAGATAATACCACATCCCAAAGGGCTCATAGTCAAGCATCTCTCTCTCTTGATATTTTCATAGCTACCATTGATGTTGTAGGTGGCCACCATTCTGTAGTCACTTGTCTACAACCAGCCCATACCTGCTCTGACTTTCTATACTACTCCCTCCCTCCTAATAGTCCAACTTGCTTTCATTCATTTGCTGTCTGAATACTTTCCCTAAAACAATGAATTCATCTTGTAATTCCTTTGCTAGCAATATTTCTCTTGTTAGATATAGTGAACTCCAAGTTTCTCTTCAAAGAATCAGTGTATGTTCAGCTCTCTTATTCTTTAATTCTCCATTTTAAAGTTTAACTTTCTTATGGTTTCAGTAAACAATCTTTTCCACCAGTTCTAATCAGTAGTTCACATCTGTTCTCCCAGTCCCTTGCTCCATCCTGACTCATCCCAGTCACCTGCTCTTGTCACCTGCCCTGGTTACCTGCTTTCACCTGAGTCACCCCTGGTCACCTGCTCTGACCTGTTCTGTAACCACCCTTTCTGCCAAACTACCCATCCTGCCACTCCAGCTCATACCCCTGCTTTAAAGTAGCCATTTGGAATTAGCCTAGACTGTGTGGTCTAACCCTAGCCAATACGGGAATGACACAGCAGTAGGGGCTACCTGCATCAGGAATAAGAACCCCTTCCCCTCCCTTGTCCAGGTGTGCACTCGCCATTGCTCCATCTGTGAGATGCACCCTTCTACAGAAGTAAATTGCCTTGCTGAGGAAATTTGTATTTAAGTACTACTTCTTTTGTGGCACTGAAAATTTACATGTAACACTCTTGGGCTCCTGGTATCTATAGAATGTCTGTGGACTTTACTCTGATAACCAGATTTCTGTGCATCAGATCCTTCCTTATCTACCTGAAATGATCCCCTTTATCCTGCATACCTAATAGTATAAGTTCATTGCTCCAGCCCAAATGGCCTTGAAACTTACTGGCCTTTATTCCTAGCCTCGTCACTGCCAAATTGGTCTCACCCTCTCTTTCCAGCCATCTTTAGAGCTATAGCTCCAATTCTGCCTCTTCTCACAAACTTACAAAAAACTATATCCCACAGTGATCTTGCACTAACATAGCACAGTATTTCTGAATCACTTATTCTGATATTGAATCATAAATATTCATATTTATATTTCTTGTCTTTCTAAAGTCACTATAAATCCTTTGAGTTCAGTAAGAAAACATTACACTTTTTTATTTATTTTCATACATCCATTTATTTAATATTTTCATTAAGGTCCTATTTTGGGCCCAGCCCTCTACCGGGCATGAAAAAAGACTATAGTGCTCTGACTTAGTAAATCCTAAATATTTGTGGCTAAATAAACTTTACCTTTTTTGATACCAAGTGACACATTTATTTAAGAAAAATAACTTTTAAGCTCTCTTATTGTTAGGTCATTTGACCACAGGAGTCCTATAACTTTCAAATAATCCCCAGGTATCAACGGTTGGAAGTTCCAGCAATCAGGTTACAGATGGGTTTAAAATATATTCCCTTGTTTGTATTCTTCCAAATTTAATGTAACTTTTGTAAATGCTGCTTAAAAATTACCACATTTTTAAAACTCGCATTCTACTTTTCTTCAATTTGGTATAAAATTCTCTAAGTAAATACAATAAAATTAAAACTGATTTAGCTACTGGACATTTATAATTACAGGGGACATATCCATAATATCAGCTTTTTCAACAAGCCAGAGATTCCCCAGATTTGGCCAGCTGTATCAGTAAAAATTTAGGAAAGTAGGTGGTTTATTATGATTTAATTGCATAAACTTCTGTTGAGGGTTTCTATAATTTAGTTTAGAAATATGCTCATAAAAAGAACATTACAATATAATAAATATTCAAGTAGATAAATAAATGTCTCTGTGCCTGTTCTCTTCTATGACAACATAAAAAGTGTATTATAGCCCCAGATGTTTACTTTTTTTTTTTTTTTCGAGACAGAGTCATTCTGTCACCCAGGCTGCAGTGCAGTGGTGCAATCTAGCTCACTGCAACCACTGCCTCCCAGATTCAAGTGATTCTCCCATCTCATCCTTCCAAGCAGCTAGGGTTACAGGTGCCTACCACCACGCCCAGCTAATTTTTGTATTTTTAGTAGAGATGGGGTTTCACCATTTTTGCCAGGCCAGTCTCAAACTCTTGACCTCAAGTGATCTACCTGCCTCAGCCTCCTAAAGGGCTGGGATTACAGGTGTGAGCCACTGTGCCTGGCCTAAGATGTTTACCTAAATTGGCCCTGAAGGGATGGAGAGGCCATTGGGAGTAATCGTCATGGTTACTGATGAATTTTTTTTTAACATCAAAATGGTACTAAGGTAAGAATGGCTGTACCCTCCACGGAGCAGCCATCTATGCAGATTCCATACATCATAATCTGCAGCAGTGACTCTCATATAGCTCTGGATTTGAAGAGACTGATTTTCGTCCAAAAAAAAAAAAAAGAAAAGAAAGATTTACAGATAATATCATTTTGAAATTGAGTCAGACACTGTGAGTGAATACGTATAGAGATGATTTAAGGCTCTGAATAAGGTTACCTTCCTCCAAAGGGAATTTCCTTTTGCTCCTACCAGGCATCTAAGCTAAGGGCAAATCTAAATCCAACTCAGGATGGAAATGATTCAAAATTGGCCTTCAGTTTTTTTGAAAACTGGTTTTTCCAGGGATTGCTGGAAGCTCTGCTCAGGCTCTCTGCGTCTCGGTCAAATTTTGCCTTTATATTTGGCAAGTTCCTTGTGAGAAAAATAGCCCCTATTGTTGGGCTCCCCTCACCTGCTGGGCTTTAGTCCTTTAAATTCGCCCTGACTTGGTGGCATGCCAGAGCCCTCACACAGGTGTTTGGTACACTTTGTCTTATTTGCATTACTATCAAGGAGCTCGGTCTGAACTCAACAGCCAGAAGTAAAAGCTCCTATACTCCCTACTTTTGTCATTACAGTCATTACTAATCTATCTTTCCAGCTAATTATCTTAGATTGATCCTCTGATCATTGGAGTCATTACTAATCTATCTTTCAGCTAATTATCTTAGATTCATCCTCAATAGCTCACTACCTGAATCTCTCCCTCTCCTTTTTTTTTTTTTTTGTCTATTTTTCATATGCAGAAAGGTCTCTCAAAATCAGACTGTCATCACTTGTTGACCCTGTGATCATTCAGGTTATGATTGTGCAATTTTCAATCTCCTCTTCCTGCCACCAGGACCTC
The DNA here is from genome assembly GCA_963574225.1 of Lagothrix lagotricha. Taxonomy (NCBI): domain Eukaryota; kingdom Metazoa; phylum Chordata; class Mammalia; order Primates; family Atelidae; genus Lagothrix; species Lagothrix lagotricha. Next base: position 81,051 of record CAUYNB010007462.1, read on the forward strand.
TGAAATCCAGTCTTAAGTAGACCTGTATAGCATAAAACATCTTGGAAATAAAATAGTTAAACAGGAATCCCCTTTCCAGCCTCTCTTCCTAAAATATCAGGTAGGAAAGATGCTAAATGGTATCCTACAAGAAGTCACGGCATCCATGTGTCTACCCAGTGGAGGGAAGATACCCACTTTTGACTTTGACACAACCAGGAAGGTACTCTTTCATTCAGTAGGGGTGGAGCAGAACCCCCTCATGTTGGCAGCAGAAGCAAAGGCGTTGGTCCAATTATACCAGCATATTCTGACTAAAGAAGGAACAGCAGAGCCACTGCACAAGGCAAACAAGAAGAGTTGCCTTCCCACATGCAAAAGAGAATCATACAGCAGATATTTCTTAGAGTATTTTAGAGGAAAGCAAAGTCTCTTTAGTAATATTTTTATAAGTGTAATGCTTCAAGTAAACTTTGAAAATAATGAGTAAAGATAAAGACCTGTCTCTGGATCGTAATAGAATAAAATAATGTGGCATAGCATGAAATTGGAATGGAATGTACAGGAAAGAATCAGAGTGTAGAAAAGAAGGAGGTGGAGAAGGGGAGGAAGAAGAAGAAGAAAGAGAAGAAGGAGGAGGAGAAAGAAGAAAGAAGACGAAGAAGAGGAGGAGGAAGCAGGAGGAGAAGAAGGAGGAGGAGGAGAAGGAGGATGAAGAGGAGAAGGGAGAGGAGGAGGGAGAGGGAGAAGGATAAGGATAAGAGAAGGAGAAGGAGAAGAAGGAGAAGAAGGAGAAGAGGAGGAGGAAGAGGAGGAGGAGAAGGAGAAGACAGAAGAAGGAGAAGGAGAAGAAGGAGAAGAAGAAGAGGAAGAGGAGGAGGAGGAGAAGGAGAAGAGAGAAGAAGCAGCAACAGAAGGGAGAGGAGAAGGAGGGAAAAGTAGGGAATAGGAGGAGGGAAGGAAGGAGGAAGAAAAAGAGGAGGAAAGAAGAAAGAAGAAAAGAAGAGGAAGAGGAAGATGAAGGAGGAGAAGGAAGGAGATAGACGAAGAAAGAAGAAGAAGAGGAGGGAGGAGGAGAAGGAAAAGGAGGAGGAAGAGGAGGATGAAGAGGAGGAGGGAGAGCAGGATGAAGAGGAGGAAGGAGAGCAGGATGAAGAGTAGGAGGGAGAGGAGGAGGGAGAGGGAGAAGGATAAGGATAAGAGAAGGAGAAGAGGAAGAGGAGAAGGAGAAGAGAGAAGAAGGAGAAGCAGCAGCAGCAGCAGAAGAAGGGAGAGGAGGAGGAGGGAACAGTAGGGAAGAGGAGGAGGGAAAGAAGGAAGGGGAAAAAAAGGAGGAAAGAAAAGAGGAAGGAGAAAAAGAAGAAGGAGGAGGAGAAGGAAAAGAGAGAAAGAAGAAAGAAGAAAAAGAAGGCAAAGAGGAAGGAGAAGGAAAAAGAAAAGAGCCCCCCTCACAAACCAAAACCAGAGCAATCTAGACCAAGCAAGCACAGAGACAACTAACCTTGATCTATGACATGTGGAGGTATGGCGGACAAGAACTATCAGAGAAGTATTGACTCTCCCTCACTGCATATTGCTTTAACAAAGCTTATTTTTGTCTGGATGGGCTACAAGTTTTCCAACCACAGCCCTATAATTGGTCAAGTGATAACCTGGTTTTGCCAGTTGACACCTCCTCCCTGAGTTATTACTTAGAGCAACTCACACCCCTGAATGTCACTTGTGTTAAAAACTGAATGAGGAAAAACTGGAAGAGTGTATGCAGAAAACAAAAGTTGTTCTAAAGTGATGGGATTATGGATTATGTTTTCCAAACATTCTTTAATACTATCACATTTTATTTACTAAATAAATAAATAAATAACAAATGTAAATGGTACTAAAAAACACAACATCTTCTAAAATATAACTTTAAAACATAATAAAATCTTTGTTTTGAATTTGGGATTTTTTTTGTAATGAAAACAGTAACATAATGCAAATTTCTACACAAGAGATGGGGATGGAACGCCTCGTGCCTCATGAGGGGGTCTTAGAATTCCACAGGCCTGACTGCCAGCAGGGGTTGGTTCTACTTCTCTTTTTAACAACAAATTGCCGATTTTTCTACAAAGCAAATGAACAAGACAGTTTAAAAATCTCATATTCTTAATGAAAAAAAAACTTACCTAAAATTTGCATATTCTTCTGCTTGCCGTTTCCATGGACAACTCTGTATATCTGTGATAATCTGAAGGTAGTCGTTCTCTGAATACCTAAAAATTAAATGTCAATATAATTAGAAAATAATGATTTCATATGTAAATCTTCTAGAAGATACTTTTATAATCTATTCATTTTAGTCTATAAATATTTTTTGATACAAGGTGAGTCAGGAATAATTAAAATCATACTCATTTCAAAACACCAAGAAAATACAATTTGTAAATGATTATTATGTTGGTTTAGGGATCTGTAGTTTGCACATATCATAAGTGAAGTATAGTATTAAAAACCGTGACAGCACACCAACTCACATATATATCCTGTGGGCATTTCATCTTGCCTTCAAATAACTGACAAATAAATATATATTTACAGATGTTTGCCATAAATATGTAGTCAATAGATTTTTTCAGACTCTTAAGTTCGTACATTTACCTTGGAATATATAGACAAAAATTTCTTCCAAATAATTATCTTAACTTTTAATTTTGAACTGTACATTCAACACCAAGACTGGACTGTTGAGAGAGATGTTTACTGACATAATAATCTATAGGCACCATGGTACAGTCTGAGAAGCATGGAGCAGGATCCCAGTCCCCAGTAGATCTCGCCCTATCTGAAATTCCACCACTAAGTATTAATTCCTAAAGCACAGAATATTCTTTAGTCTTTGTGTTCTCATTTGAAATGCAAATATCCCTTTGAGAAAACTCTTAAATTTTATTTCAATTAGTAACTTATTCATTAGTTGCCAGCTATTAGTGATCAAAGACTCTACAACAATGAGATAGAACATATGCTGAAGACATAATGAAGAAGAAAAATGAAACCAGACTGATATCTGGACTAACAGAACATGATGAAGACTACTGGGAATGGAAAATATGTAAATATATATGAAAGACTTTTTCTTATTTTTCTAAGTCTTCCTGAAAGATAATTGTTTAAAGTGACTATAATAACATTTGAGGAGGTGGTTATATATATAGACATAAATGCGTGACAGCTATAGAACAAAGGCCAGGAAAAGGTGGGAGAGAGGAAGTGGAAATAGAAGTGGTATAAATCATTTGACAGCAGGCAGCAATAAGAAAAAGATGCATTCTTCTCATCTAAAACAACCAGCAAAACCAAACAAAATTATGAAAATGTTATCACAGAAATACTCAATCCAAAGGAAGGCAGAAAAAGAGACAAGGGAACAAAGAACAGGTAAACAGAGAGCAAACAGCAAGATGGCAGACTTAGGCCCAACCGTCTGACTAATCTCAACAAATATAAATGATCTAGACATACCAATTAAAAGGCAAAAATGTCAAACTGGGAGATGAAAGAAGATGAAAAAGAAGATGAAGATAAAGGCTAAGACAAAAACGAAGAAGAAGAGGAGGAGGAGGAGGAAGAAACAACCAATCCACATGTTGTCTACATGAAGCATATTTTATATAAATAAGCAAATAAAAGTAAAAAAATAAGAATCATTAAAACAAAGTTAGAAGGGCTTTATTGATAGTATATTTTTGAGCAAGGAAATAATATTCCCAAGCAAAGAATATTAATGAAAAAAATGAGATTAGAGTAGAAATTAATAAAATTTTTTAAATTTAATGAGATTAAAAGGTGGTTCATTGAAAACATCAATAAAATTGATAAAACTGTTGCCACACCAATTAGAAAAAGTGAGAAAACATACAAATGACCAGTACCAGAAATGACAGAGGATGGAGTGCTAAGAATCTTAAAAACGTTAAAACAGAATAACTTTATGCCAAAATATTTGGTGACTTAGATGGAATGGATATATGTGTTGAAAGACACAAAGTACCAAAGCCCACTCAAGAAGAAATTGATAACAAAAATAGTCCTATAGCCATTAAAAGCCTATAGCCAATAAAATTGATTCTGTAATCAAAATTCTTCCTACAAAAAACAAAACAAAACAAAACACACTAGGCTCAAATGGCTTCAATGGAGAATTTTCATCAAACCTTTAAGGAATATTAATACCAATTCTATACAAACTCTTCTAGAAAATTGAAGGAGGTAAGACACCTCCCAACTCACTGTATGAGAACAGGGTTACCCGGATACAAAAATAATGAAAAGACATTAAAAAAAAAAAAAAAAAAACAGGCAGAACAACATTTCACATAAAGATAGATGCAAAAAATCTTCCACTAAATATTGAATTGAACCCAATACCATGTAGAAAGGATAAAGCACTGTGACCAACTGAGGTGTATATCAGGAATTTGGTTTATTTTAAAGTCAATCAAAAAAGCTTACCATATTACCAGATTCAAAAAGAAAACACAAACAATGATCTCAGTACACAAAAGGAGTTGACCTGATCCAACATTCAACAATGACAAAATCTCTCAGAAAATTTAGTATAAGAGGGAATTTCCACAACTTGATAAAGAGCATTTATAAAAACACCTATGGCTAGGATCACACTTAATGGTGAAAGACTGAATGATGAATGCTTTCCCCCTAAGATCAGGAACAAAGCAAAAATGTCCAGTTTCACCATGTCTATTCCACATTGTATTAGAGGTCCAACAAATGCAATAAAGAAGAAAAGGAAATAAAGCCATCCAGATTAAAAAGGAAATAGTAAAACGGTCTTTATTCAGAGATGACATCATCATCTAATGATTGTAGAATTGTATACATATGCCAACACTTGACAAATTATACACTTAAGTTAAGTTCATCGAACATTATTTATCCTCAAAAAAAGTTTAAATGTTTATTATTAAACTAAAAATTATATTTTCCATGATGCTATAATTAAGATAATAAGTACTATATACCAGCCATTTTTAAGGACTGAATATCTAAAATTTGAAATTTGATTTATTATGAACTTAGAGTATATTTAAATTGATATGCTTTTTTAAAGAGTTTCCTGGATAGCTAATAAGTTACTACTTCTTGTGAGCGCTCAGACTGTTTTGACCAACATTTCTGTAATATCCTCTCTCACATTGAATTTAACTATGAGTTTACATGTTGGTTTCTCAGTCTCTCCCTTCCCCTCAGGACTTGGAGGTCTGACCATTTCTGGCCCAGCACAATCCCTATGACATGCTGATTTGTTTTTGTTAACCTAGGAAATGCATGTTTAAATATAACATGCAATGAGGTCGTAAACTATTCTGAATAAGCTCCAAGCTTGGATTATGGCTTCCACTTAAAACTTCCCTCAGCACCGACTTCCACTGACTTTTCCTACTTACACATCTCCCATTTAAAGCCCAGCCCTCCTTCAGTGTATTGCTTGAAAGTTCTCACATTATAGCTTAATAGCTCATTAGTCAGTTTTCTCAGTCCAGTAATCCAATTCACCCTTCTTAATTTCCCAGTTTCTTAGCATTAAAGAAGGCATGCATATATGTGTGTATGTGTCCTGTTAAACTACTACCCCCTTTTTCTGTGAGTAACCCATACACTGACTGTACCCATCTTTCTTTTTGAGCTCTCTCAATAGTGACCAATGTAGAACTTGCCGATGAGTTCACATAGCAAATGGACAAAGGGGGTTATATTGCTAGGTAGTAGTGATCTAACCTCTGCAACTTAAAGACAAATACAATAAATCCCTATCTCTTTTTGGCTGACTCTCGGACTTGAGGGTAATCTTTCTCAGCCCCTTCTGTTGACATGGGGTGGGTGTGGGCATCCTCTTGTCCCTTCCTCCATACTTTATCTTATTAATATGCTGGAGTTGGCTCATACATGCTTGTGGGAGCTGACTGTTAAGTTTCCAGGAATGTTGTGAACAGGTTATTAAACCATTAGTAGCCTGAAATCCGCTGAAGTGGGAGCATTTACACCACAGGAATTAGCAAATTTGACAAATGAGGTTTCTCTGCTTCCCCTCTCCACCCAAGCTAACAGTAAAACATGAATGAGCTCATGATAGCTCCCATACTACTCATCCCAGTGAGGAACCTGTTGGCCTGGCTCACACCCATTCCTTATCTCCATAGTTTGAGCTCATTGAAGCTTGCTGAAAAGGCCAGGTGAGACTTTGCTGCCACATCTAGCTCATCAAATAAGACTGATCCAGAGTGGCTCTGGGTTATACAAAACGATCATATGACATCCAAACAGCAACTACTATCTTGCAAAATTAAAGGTGACTTTATTACCACCAAAATTGTGTGCAAATGCTCCTAAGTATATTATACTTTTACTTTAGCTTACTTGAAAAGCAGAGATTTTCTTGAAATCATTCTTGCCTGTATATTGAGCTTAGTATAGAACATTAAAATTGCCATCCACGGACAATTGGGAAAACTGTGCATTGTAGAATCTGGATAGTCTAAAATATTTTGCTTTAAACACCCCCCCATATATTGTAGCTGGTTCCAATTTAACCTAATATTGAAAGACGCCAATCATAATGTATCTAAGTTTACTGGTAAGTTAGCCGAATAAAATGGCTTTTGACTTTATGGTCACTAATAATGTAAAATCAAGTGAATACCTTATAGCAGACCCATCTATTATTAGATATAGTTCTGGACATTTTACAATTGGAAGACAGTACTCAGGCTACTTACTCCCTGAGATTATGTGTTCAAAAATCATTTTTACATCCCATCTAGAAATGAAGTTTTATCCTCTGATATTACAGAGGGGAAGACAAAAGAATAAGGGATATCAAAGCGAATTTTTTTCTAAGTGCTTACCCTTTTTTAGTGAAAGTTAAATCACCAACAGTTTTTTTTAGAAAATTAAGACTGCCATAGGATCATGACAATTATAAAATGGAAGCATGGTTGCAACCAAAAATCATTGAGGAGGAAAAACCACACATGTGTGCTACAGCTGTGGGCCAATTCGTGATAGGTGCGTCTCTGCAAAAGCTTCCTGTTAAGTAAAATGTTCTAAATCGCATCATACTTTCTGTACACTTACATATTACCCTAAAATCTTGGGAGGTCGCTCTGCTTCAGCTATCATATCTGTTTTTCTGGATGACAAAACTAAAACTTCTGAGAAGATAAACATCTTGCACAATATTGCATTGCATGTAGATGAGCTAAGAATTAAACTCATGTCTTTTGATTCACATTCTGGCTCTTTCCAATATATCATGTTGTAGCTCATCTATTTTCATAATGAAACTGAAAATTAATCCCATCAGAAACATTTTCTGTCCCAAGACATGCAATTAATCACACTAAATAATGCAGCAAGTTATGTTCAAAAGAATAATGCCTATTTAAATCATTATTAGTAATACTCAACATGAGCCACAAATTATAAATAACCTACTAAATGATAATAAATGTCATATTAAAATTTTAAACATTTTTCTAGAAACATCTCTTTGACGATGAAGACCCATATGCTGTGACTAGCTTGATCTCAATTAAGATATAAAGAGGGCTTTTCAAACACTATAATTTATGGTTAATTAATTAAATGATTAAATATTTACAGTAGTTTGCCTTATGTATGGTTTCATTTTCTTCAGTTCCAGTTGCCCATGGTGAACCACAGTCCAAAAATATTAAATGAAACATTCCAGAAAGCAACAATTCATAAGTTTAAAATCATGGACTGCTCTGAGTGGCCTATGAAATCTCACATCATCCGGCTCCATCCAGCCTGGGATGTAAATCATCCCTCTGTTCAACAGATACACCCTGCCTATGCTACCTGCCTGCTGACTTAGTTACTTCGAAGCCGTCTCAGTTATCAGACTTAAAGAACATAGTATATATAGGGTTCTGCACTGTTTATGGTTTCAGGCATTCACAGGGGGTCTTGAAACATATCCCATGCAGACAAGGGGGACTACTGTATTGGATACTTACTATGCCTAGAAGTTATCTTGGAGATATTCATTTATTAGTCTTATTTAAGTAGCCGAGATACTGACTTGGTTTCCTATGACATCTCTTCACGGTGAAAGCCAACCATTTTTTACCCACTGAAATAGGTGGGGATAACACAGTAATATTAAGTCAGTAGTTTTCGCAGTGGTGTTCTGTGCAGATCAAAAAGTCTTTTGCAGCATTTTCACCAAGCCCCTGAAGAGCTCAGCCTTACTTGAAAACAGATTCTGCAAACGAATGCAGTGCTACAAGACTTTTAGTCAATATAGTCAATCATTTCCACTGGGTAATACTCTTTCAAGGAATAGCTAATGAGTGTATGAAAGCTAAACTAGGAGAAGCGTATGGCAGGTAGACTGAGTTGAGCTCTGCAGTGGCTGTGACATTTCATCCACTAAAGGTAGAAGACTTCAATTTACATCATTTTCAACCAGGCATGATGGTAACTTCTAATTAGAGTGTCATGGGTATTGTCAACTGGCATGGGAAAAGGGGATCTGAAACTTATTTTCTCCGTATCTTTTAATGTCCCTCAGACAAGTTAAATAAATATTAGAAAGCAGCTTCAGAGATTAACTCCTGAAGATGCATCTTCACAGCCCCAGTGAAATCTCCAAAGTGCTATACTGTATTATTTGAAAAAGCCAGACTTTTTTTTAAGGGATGCTTCCTTTGTTCTAGAACAGGTACTGGTATTAAGCATATACTTAAGATGTGCTAGGAAATGCTGTGAGCAGTGACTAACCTTAGCCAACCAAGAGGGAATGGTGTACCTATTTACAAAGCGGTGGGATGTGATGGAGGAGAAGCTACATAGATTGGTGGAGCACACTAGGGCCAGCAGCAGAGTAGAGTAAAAGAGCTGTTACCACTCCCAAATCTACAGGTGACCGATTGAGACCTGTGACTGTAGGTGAAGACAAGGGTGACAGCCTTTGGTAGAAGATGCAGTCATCCCTAATCCCAGCCCACAGAGAGGGATGCAGGAGAGTAAATCCCCCAATCTCTCTCTCTCCCTCCACCTTCCACTCTCCTCCCAATGACTCCCATAGGCTGAACCTAACCAGACACCAAAGGGTAAGAGAAAGAGAGTACATTTATTAATGTCGTCCAAGGAAGTCAGCCTCAAGTACATGCAGCAAGAAGAAAAAGCATGAACGATAGATCTGGATGATCAGCCAATAATTTATAGCACAAATGGCAATCTATTCATGATGTTATTTCTCAGCATTATTTTGGGGTAACTGAATTGTATCTCAATGGAAAATTTGATACAATGACAAAATCAAGCAGTGGCTCATAGCAAAACACAAAACAGAATTTTCAGTATCTTGAAGTCTCTTGTATTAGTCCATTTTCATACTGCTGTGAAGAAATACCCGTGACTGGGTAATTCCTAAAGAAAAAGAGGTTTAATGAACCCACAGTTCCCCATGGCTGGGGAGGCCTCACAAACATGGAGGAAGGTAAAGGAGGAGCAAAGGCATGTCTTACATGGTGGCAGGCAAGAGAGTGTGTTCAGGGGAACTGCCCTTTATAAAACAATCAGATCTCTTGAGGTCAATTTATCATGAGAACAGTGCGGGTAAACCCACTTTCATGATTGAATTACCTCCCACCAGGTCCCTCCCATGACAAACAGGGGTTATGGGAGCTATAATTCAAGATGAGACTTGGGTGGGGACACAGCCAAACCATATCACTTCTTCTTCACAAATATCTGCAACCTGTGAATACATCACCAGGATAAAGAGAATAAATAAACAAATAATGAGTCTGATGTTTAAGATTTTCATATTTCCTCCTGTCATACAATCACTGTAAGATTTCTAAAGATGAAAAAAATGATGACCTGCTTTCAAGTTTATAGAAAGAAATCTCCAGACCTATAAGAGGATATCCAGAGATCAAAGTGACAATTTAGTGATTTTATACCATCAGTTTTTACAAATAAGTCCTATGCATTGCAGAGTCTGATAGAACCAATAAATTCACTATTTCACCATTTCCTGAAGTTACAACAGCAAAGGAGCAAACATGTACAGAACACCTGCTAAGATTTTTAAGCCATATATGAGTGGCTATTAACCTTTTGCATCTTCAGTTGTCCCAATTCACATAAGCAGAGTGGATCCTTCCCTCCCTCCTGACTCTCCTTTGCACCACTCCTATATCTATTACATATCACTATAGCACTTATCCTTGTATTTTCACATATTTATTGAAAAAAATATTTACTGGGCATTTGCTATGCATAAGACATTGTTCTGTGCATCAGTAATAATCAACAGAACACAAAAATCTATGTTCTTGTGAAGTTTACATTGTAGTAAGGGTTGACAGCAAACCCAAATAATACATACATTAATAGCATGTTAAAGTGCTAGGTACTTCAACGTACTAAGTAATACAAAAAAACAAAGAGTAAAGCAGGACAACAGGGAAAGAAAGTATGAGGAATAGGACTGCAGTTTTGTAGGGTGGCCAAGGAAGCCCTGAGAGGTGATAATTGAGCACATAACTTGAAAAATGTAATTAAGTAAGCTGTGCAAATACAAGGGGGTGCAAGTGTAGGGAGAGCATTCTAGGCAAAGTGAAAAACAACTGCAAAGGCTGGAGGTAGAGGTAGGTATGGTGTGTTTGAGGGACACAAAATGATCTGGGTGGCTGTAATCCACCTCTCAGTCACTCATGAATCCAGTCATGAAGGTGGCAGGAGGTGAGATCAGAAAGGTAGTAAGAAGTCTGATGCTCTTGGCCTTGCTATTTAAAGTGTGGACCTGAGACTAGTGGTACTGTTATCACATAGGATAGGGACTCTACACAGAGTCCCCACCAGCAAGAAGACCCTCAGCAGTCTCCCAGCCTTGGACTTCTTAGCCTCTATAGCTTAAGAAAGAAATTCCTTTTCTTGGCCAGGCACAGTGGCTCATGCCTGTGATCCCAGCACTTCGAGAGGCTGAGACAGGTGGATCACCTGAGATCAGGAGTTCGAGACCAGCCTGGGCAACATGTTGAAACCCTGTCTCTACTAAAAATACAAAAATCAGCTGGGTGTGGTGGCAGGCCCCTGTAATCCCAGCTACTGAGGAGGATGAGGCAGAAGAATCGCTTGAACTCAGGAGGCAGAGGTTGCGGTGAGCCAAGATTGCACCACTAAACTCCAGACTGAGTGACAGAGCGAGACTCTGTCTCAAAAATAAATAAATAAATAAATAAATAACAAATTTCACATTTTTTCCTCCCGTTATTAGTCTGCTAGGGCTGCCATAACAAAATACCATGGACTGAGTGGCTTTAACAATAGAAACGTATTTTCTCAGTTCCAGAGGCTAGAAATCC